>JACEGR010000622.1:0-79915 GCA_014170235.1 Listronotus bonariensis
ACCCGTCATTCATAATTGAATGACGTGGCCTCACCGGTAACTTTGCTGTCATTCATATATGTATGACATGGCACGCAATGTGTTAATGGGGTAAAAGCGTAAAAATTTTGGCCCAAAAAATAATGAAAAAATAAAAGTAACTATTTATTCTTTTGTGACTATTTGATCTAAAATTAAATGTTTTATTACATTTTTGGCCCTCTAGAGTAAAAATTAGAAATTTAAAATATTTAGAGATTAGATGTCAAAAGGTAGCAAATATGGAGTGTCATTGTACTCGGAATGATGTTTTCTATTTAAATAAATACAAATATACCGGGTGTCCCATTTTAAATAATAAAGTTTAGGTCGTTTCATGCTAAACCGAAAGTAACAAAAAACAAGTGAATCTATGAAATACTGCGCATTTAGGTGGCACAAAGTATTTAGGGTCCGTTTTTTCAGACACTACTGAACCGATTTTAAAAATTGTAAATTCTGTTGAAGAGAGAACTTAAAACCCTTTAAGACGAGGTATTACTTGACCCCCTTTCCCATTTAAACTTTTTGAGGTTTATGTTGGTGGGGGAAGGGGATAACCCTGGACATGTATAGTTTGACACCAAAATGTGTATATTAAAAATTGACGTGTTTTACGATTTTTTTATTAGTGTACAAATAACGGAGGTATAGGGGGTGGCTCGTTTTTAGTGAAATGCGCTGTATATGTATGTACGTATAAGGTATAAAAATAATGACGTCCATTTAACAACTACATTAAACATCAAAGACGATTTTTATTAAACACGCTTTTAAAAATTAAAGATTTTCTTTAATACTTAAAAAAAAATAAGTAGGTAATAATAATAATTAATGAGTATACTTACTTACTTTCATTGCCCTTAATTGTTACACAACGTTACAGCCAGTAGCGTAGCTAGGCGTAGGCGGTGTAGGCGATCGCCTACGGCCCTAAGCCTTAAGGGCCCGCAGTTGGAGGCCTTGTAGTTAAAAGAAGTACATGTAAGGCCAACTGATACATATAAAGAGATCCCAAACGGTAACAGATTGTCAACTTAAATTTTGTGCAAGACAAATAGTTACAAGCATGATAAATAATGAATAATCTCTATTTTTGAAGGTGAGAAACTTTTTCATCGACAAAGGGGTCTTGCAAATACAACTTCACCCACGTCTGTATTTGCCTTCGCTAGGCTACTGGTTACGGATATAATGTATCTTTAATTGTTTTCAAGTGATAACCGGTGGTAAATGGTAATGTTAACATATTTTCTAAAACATCGATAATCATGAAATGAATACACAGGTATGGAAGTGACCCGGCCGACCATAGGAAATTACACAGAACATTAAAGCAGTGGAAATATTTGAAGCGGTGCGCCGGCAGTCCTTATCTCGTTTGGCGCCAATCGGTGCGCTCGTTGTATAGGTAAATTGTAGGAGAGTACATAGTAGATTAGTGGAGAGGATTTATTACATGCATTCCCTATGGTCGGCCGTTCTGTTTTCATACCGGTAGGTGTTTTATTATACTTACTTATGTACTTTTTTAACAGCCATTATCAGGATTTTTGGAAAACACTTTAGCAGACATACCTGAAAAGAAAAAAAAATTATTGTTAAAAAACTGTATAATAAAATAATAAAATTAATGTAATAATAAAACATTTATTATTACATTAATAATGTACCTACTTAAAAAGGAGAACGTGGGCTCCGTGGACACCCAACCACATGGTGTTTTGAAGGCTACATTTTTGGCTTTATTGTGGGAGATGAGGTGCAAACATATAAAAGAAATATAAGAAGTATACAAGTTTAGCCAAATTAAAAAACTGATAAGTTATCCAACAAAAAAGCGAGAACGTTACGTCACTAAAGATACTTGCCGGCATTCTTTGTCTAATCTCTACCTGTTAGTGTTCTACACGCGTTAACCGTCTCCTATTCCCATGTTGCCGATCAACCTTTTGATTTGGCGACACGTGTATAAGGGATTTTAAAATTTAATTGATTTAATCACTAGCGGGTAGCAAATGCGTGCATCAAAAGATTCCACTCTTCGGTGTTGCTTTAAAGCGCCTCTTTACACGCATTAGCAAAAACTTTTTATTATAATTTTAAATAGGCACAACGCACAATGTGTGTATACAATTATGAACTCTGTATCTATTTAAAACAAGTTTCAGCCTTACTGAATCTTTTATTTTGAGAACCACGTATAGCTTTGTTACCGTATTTTTGTTGACTATTTTTTTACTAATTACAACAAAATGACAGCAGCGTTAAATCAGGGTTAGCCAGAGGAATAATTCCCCGGAGCAAAAAAATTCCCTCTGGAGAATTTGGGATACCAAATGAAATTTGGTGTTAAACCATAAGTATGAATGTAATCTCTAAGGATAATTTGTTTGTTTAGTATTTAAAGGTGAGGAAATTTTTTTGCTCTTCAACTGTTTTTGCGGCAAATTTCTTTTGGTAACTTCAGGATCTCCCCCTGGGAATCTTAAACACACCCCCGGAAAACATTTCTGAATTCAACACTGAATGGCAGAGATGTGATTTTCTTTTTAATTTAAGGTTGCAAAAACCGCCTTTTGGTAATAATATTTGTTATAGTTATTAAAATAGGTCAAAACATAGACGGAGACACTGCAACAAAAAATCTTATAGTCTAGTACGAACTATATATTTTTAAGTCTAATAAAGTGGCAAAATTTAATTTTCCTGGTAGGTTATAAAGCTCTTTTTGCAGTAAATAATTTATATCATGAAACTTCTAAGTATAACCACAATCCGAAAAGCTCTTTGTGTAAATTGAATCTTCGTTAAGCTTGGGAAAATCATATCAGTATCTAAGCTTAAGTGCATTTATCCGTAAGACTGACATAAATCTTCATATTTTACTTAATAGGGTTTAAATTTTATTTATTAAATTTAATTAAAAACAACTTCATTTCTTTCTTAACTTTTTAGCCCATACTAAACTATTTTGTAGTAATTTAAAGGCTCTAGGCTTTATATGTACCTACATAAAAATACTATACTAATAATTTGTGCTTGAAATTAAACATTCTTAGTAAAAATGTATGGGGTGTACCGAATGGGCCAAATTCGACGCTTTAAAAAAAACACCTTTATTGATGTATGCTTTACGATACCAAAAAACTGATTGGCGTTTGCAACCATGTTCAAATTTTAAGCCAAAGTTAGAGATCTATTCAATAGTAAAAATGCCACAAGCGTCATACAAGTAAGAACTATCGCTGTCTGAACGGGTCGTTTAACTAGTATGCGAGCAACAAAAAGGGGAATAATTGAAAGCGAGACAGAACTGATGACGCCGTGGCATTTTCACTATTGAATAGATCATCTACTGGTGAAAACCACAATTCGGTATCTTGCGTTGCTATAGCTTGTTTTTTTTTGCGTTTTTTTCCTAAATTCTTTTTAATTATATAGAGGTTTTTTTAATTCTGTAAAACATTTTTATTGCAAATTTCTATGTAGGTAGGTAGGTAGGTTTTTCCAAAGTACAGCATTTTTAATTAATTTTTTATTTTTATTTCAAATTATAATGGGATATCCAGTATATTCTTTAGGTTTTAAAATGGTAAAAAAATATATTTTTTTATGCCGTTTTGGAGATATTGCGTATCAGGTCATTTTTTATTGTTATTGTATAAAGCCAAAGAAATCATGTTTTACTTTAAACAATGCCAATTTTACCTTTATATTTGATTGACTGGAATTAAAAGTTAACTAATGTATTTTGTTAATATTTTACCGTAAAAACTTTTTGATCAAGATTAAATAACACGTTAATATTTCACTTAATAGAGAACAATTGCAGGCTTCCTTTCAAGGCTGAAAGTTATGCCTTTTGTTAAAATAAGTCCGTATAAGGAAGGGGGGAAGGTAGGAACAATTTAATAATATTGTTTTATTTTATAAGTCAAATTAAAAAAAAACAGTTTTTCAGGATGGTTTACTCAAATTTTTACAATAATAGTGGTGGAGCCTAGGAGGGGAATTTCGGGATTTACTACAACGCGGCAGATTAATATAGAGAAGAATACATTGTACCTCCACCAAATATAAGCCCTGTCAAGAATAAGGGTCAGATTATTTAAAAAAATATTCATCATAAATGTTTAAGAGCAACAAATTAAGATAGGGTAAGTTAATTACATGCTAAAAGTGTATATTTCACAAATCTGAGAGTGACGTAAAGAATTCGAAGGGCTACAAAGTTGTAAAAATACGTCATTTTGACATTCTCAAGCTATTTTTTTTAATTTTGAAGAAAATAACTTAAGGATAACAAAAGTTATACATAAAATCCGATACGATCCGAACGATTTCCACAATTCGAAATAGTAACAGTATTGTTTTTACATATTTAAAATCTATAGCCACTTTCCCCCATCGATGAAAAGGTATACATTATATAACTTTTTTTTCCTTTCATTTAAGCTTTTCAACCCAATAGGTCTCTATGAGGCTCGAGTAAATTTCCATTTAAAATCGTGGGCTCCCCTACTATAAGATAACATTTTCTCAGGAAAATCGTTTTCCAACCACCAGCTTAAGACACTTATTTTCTCGTTTTCAGCTAATCAGATTTGTTTTAACGAGCTGGTCGAGTGGACGGTGCCAAGGAATTACCAGAAAGTTATAACGTTAATTAAGTACATCTTTACTCTTGGGACTTTTACGTAAACTAGGGGCGCGGCGCTTGATTTAATTTAGCAACTGATTAGTATAAACCAATGATTTAAAAACGCAATTCATAACAAGCCACCCTCGAGCCCAGTGGCGTAGAGCGCCTTGGAGGGGCCCCGTATTACAATCAGTTTAGGGGGCCCCCAAAAAAACTTGAACTTTCCCCCATTTTCCCCTTCGTACAGGGGCGCCAAAAAAAATTGAAGACAAAAAAAAGTCCCACTTTGATTGTTTTTCTTATTTTAGCTTTGCTTTCTTTAGCACAAATTTTTGCTTAAACACATTTGGGGGCCCCTATAGCCCGGGGGCCCTGTATCGTTGATACGTTATGACCATAAATAGGATTTTGCAAACTTTGACTTCGCCCTGAAAAGTCGTAAAAAATAGAAGGCGATCAATTTCATTTTTCCATGGCTACTTCACTTAAAATAAAACGTTTTTGCTTTATCATGGCACTCTGGTTTGGAATTTTAAAAAATATTTTTTTACAGTCATTGAATTCAGATTATCGAAAAAGGATAAAATATACTGGTTGCGTCATTGAAAAATTTAAAGTAGCACTCATTTCCGGTTAAACCGGAAGTAATAGAAAACAAGTAAAAAGATTGATTAATTTACAATTATGTTATATAACGATATACCAAATTTCATCTTTCTATCGTAAATAATAAAAAAGTTATAGGGGGAACCACCAGTGAGATACAACCCGGTATACGTACTTAACTTTTAATACATATGTGTTTATTTTGTATTTTGCATTACCTTTTTGTGCACTTTCTAAAAAAATGGTATATAAACACCTTTAGTCATATTTAATGTAAAAGGAAACAATTATTTTTCATAGGCAATGTTTCCTATACTTACCTACTTGGTATTTAGTAGTTGTATACCTTATTTGGTCTTAATATTTTTCGTATGACGAACCGTTTTCAAAAATAAAAAGGAAATAAACGCAATTTTTATGCATGGCAAATTCGCTTAAATCTGATTGGTGTTTTGAATGTAATATTTTTGGCTTTTATTGAAAATTATTCCTGCCAATCCATTTTTTTTTTAAATTTGAATTGTAGTAATGTAAGTATTTGACGTTACTTTAAAGCCGCGTCCAGATGTGCAACAATTCGCCGTGCTGCTCCACGCCGCATATCGCACCAGATAGCGCGGACGTGGACAGAATTCACGTCATTTCAGGGGCTTGGCGAATGATTCGCCGGTGATTTAGAGTTTGTCGGTTTTTTGGCAAATTGTTGTAAGTCTGGGCGCGGCTTAATACAAATAAGAAGAAAACGAATTTTACATACAAAACACCCTATCAGATTTTAGCGATTTTGCCATTGCATCAAAATAACTTTTATTACTTTAAACGTAAACCGTTCGTCGTACATAAAAATATCAAGAAACCAAATTACCTTTAAAGTAAATAAGTATTTTAAAAATAATATGGATTTGAAGAAAAGCCGTGGAATACTATTTTTTCTTAAAAAAATTCAATACAAATCTTGTTCGAACGCACTTCTACAGCAACAAATGTAATTTAATGGTCAAAAGAAGTGTACCTACCAAATATAAAAATATCTGGAGTGGTAGAAAAGTTATGATAAAGGCTTCTTTTTACTTAAATGCTTAATCACCATGTATTTGGCAAACAAAGCATTTTCGGACATAATTTTATTTGAAATATTTTCTTAATTTCTTGCATTTTATACAGTGTTAAAAGGAAAGTACAAACCTAAAAATTCATCCTGACATAATCTTTTTTTTACTGTAAGGCATATTATCTGCCCTTTTGTATGAAATTTATGCCAGGATGTCCGCTTTACGGAAGACAGATTCTCACTTGTGACAAAATTTTTACATTTTTTAAAATTAAACAACGCTGATTTAGCTGGCAGTTCAATGTTAATGTGCTATTATTGATGAATAAGATCATAAGAAAAAAGTTCGATTTTTCTAGTTAGGAAGCTGAGTCAATAGTCAGGATTAGGGTGAACAATTGGGCTTTTTGTATGTTTTGCAGGATTTATTCTAGTTAGTAATTAATGTAGAACAGATTGCTTTTTTATTTAATAATAACGCCACCATATATGTTAAAGCACAAAATTGGGAAATCTGCTCTCTGTGGGTTTAATTAAACAGAATCACGCGGCAAATTTCAATTTGAATAACGACAAAAGAGTCACATGGTAATTTCCGAGTCGATATGTCCGTTGTGCATCTATTATTTGCATTTTAGTTTGTTTGTAAAACCAAAGAACTAAAACCGATAAATACAACGTTTATAAGTGTTTGTTATTAAAAACATGACGTACAGAGTGTAGCCTTTTCGTGACCTTGCAGGGTATAGCGAAAACCAAAAGAGATAGAGCACATCTGATTGCGCAACCTCCATTTAAATTTTTAAAACAAATTCAATGCTTAAAGTTAATCATGGCTAACTTTATTCGTTTTGGAGATACAAGGTGTTCTTCAAATTTTGTCAATTTGGTCAAGCACTTGTAACTCGCTTGGTATTAAGGATAGAAACAAAAAATAGAAACGTTTTATTAATTTTTAAGTAGAATTCAGTAGTATGAAACACCCTGTATATTTTATAATTAGTTGAAATGTCTCCTTAAAAGCTATAAGAAAAACCACATTTGATACACCTATTTTTTAATAGTTTTGGAAATATGGCCATCATCAGGATTTTAATAAACGAAACACCCTGTATAATATATTACCGT
This sequence comes from Listronotus bonariensis, assembly GCA_014170235.1. Lineage (NCBI taxonomy): Eukaryota > Metazoa > Arthropoda > Insecta > Coleoptera > Curculionidae > Listronotus > Listronotus bonariensis. The sequence continues at coordinate 7,449 of JACEGR010000622.1, forward strand.
TGCAAAAATATTTTAACAAGAGGTTTAACAAAATACTACATTTGATATATTTCTGTGATATAGTTTTGGAAATATGACCATATAAATCTAAAAAATAGTAGTATATACCGGATATACGCACTAGGATTTAGAAGCTCATATTTCCGAAACTGTGGGAGAAAAATTATTTTAAATGTTTAAAATTCTTGAAGTTCTTTAAAATGTCTTTTTAATGGCGATAAAATATACAGGATGTTTTATTTAAAAATGCCATTTTATTATCGAACTTCTCACGATTGCCATATTTTCTAAACTATGAGAAATAACATATATCAAATGTGGTATTTTTTACGGCTTTTAGGAAGACCTTTTTATTGGCGATAATAATATACAAGGTGTTTCATTAAGAAAAAAGCCAACGTTGTGTTATAATTTTAAAATAATCCTAAAACTTCCCCTCATGTTGGCTGACATGCGGTGGCATTTCTATGTTGGCAATACGTTTTTTTTGGGTAATTTCCCTAAAATTTAAATGTTGCTACTTGACAACAAAAGTAATATAAATTGTTTTTATTTGTTTTAAAAAAATACGCAATAAAAAAATATAAGTGCTGTGAAATTATATTTTATTTATTGCGTAAAGGGAAAAGGTAAAATAGGAAATAACTGTATATTAAAATAGGATTTAAATTGAAACTACTTTCACAATTTTGCCAAAGTGTTTATAAACTGAATTTAAAATATACTAAAATCTTTTGGGAATAAAACCAGAATATTTCGACGACATACCAGAAATGAAACTGAAGCAAAATTTTTTAAAAATCCTGAATCATGTTAAATTTACTGCCCTATATCAGAATAATTGATGGAGAAAATCTTAATACTTTTTTTTGTACTTGTAAATTAATTTAATTATATACCAGTTTTAAACTAGGCCACTTTTAAAACCACATTACCACACACCATAAATAAGTAACAACCTTCTTGCACTTTGTTGCCAATGTTCATTACACGTTTTTAAAAACCACAATATTACGTAAACGAATTACCTTGATTTTTTTCCTTGTAGTCTAACACTTCAATACCATTGCGGTTTGTAAAATTATCACATAAATACAATGTATTTATTGTATCTTCGGGCATCCCAAAAATATGCAAAATTATTCTGAACTTGTTAAATAAAAACAGAATTTAAATGTTTACTATATACTGTAGCCGTAGTCGTTGGAAGCAAATAAAATAAATTATAAAAGTTATCAAGTCCTCGTTGACTCCAAAATTTTATTACGCCACTTGTCGGTGCCTTTTTGCGCTGGTAGTATGACAAAGCGGCGCGGTATGATAAAGGTTTTTTTATAAAAACAAGTAGCGGTATTGTGTTTATGTTATTATGATTTTTATTATTTAATTTCAACGACTATACCAGAATATCTTCTTGCTTAATTATCTGCAAAAACTATGTAAGTAAGCATTTAATCACAAAAGGCCGTAAATTTTCCGAAATCCACAATAAAAATATATTTTATTGGACTATAATTAAAGGCTTATTTATTTCGAATACAACTTCAAAATTATGTCTTCACGAGTTTCGTCACATACAAGTATCAACGAATTTAATTAGAGAAGCCATTACTCTAGAGTATTGGATTTATATCAAAATAAAACTTGGTATAGGTAAAAGTATAAAAAGATAGTTTTTGCATATTTTTCATTTTCTAGTCACTTTCAATTTAACCGGAAATGTCACTGGCTTTAAAATTTTAAATGAAACACAATGTATGTATTATAATTATTTTTGATTTTTGAGTATAAAAAATAGGAATAAAACAAGTTGGCAAAATTACATGTTTGTGTCTAACTATTAGTTTTTTAAAAGTTTTAGAGATTTTATTTTAACGACCTGCAATGTTCTTTTTATACCAGTATTAAGCAATACCGTAAAAATATGTTTTAAAAATAGATAATCTACGTAACAAAGACACATTTTTTAAATATATTTTATTTTATATCCCTTTTATTTCTTAGCTTGGGGCGACTAATAACCTGCAGGTCCAGCAGACACCACCCTGTCTTATCACCAACAGCTCGCCAGTACTTTATAAACTTATATAATATTCTTTGTTATTTTTATCAACACAGCAGTAATAAAATACTTCTGTTTGTATTATCGAAGAAACTATTTGTATAAAAAGCATTTTTAAACCATTAATTAAATACCTTAGCAAAAAAATTAAAACAATAAGCTTCACCTGCTATCTCACTGAACAACACCAACATTTCACTACAGGAAACTGACATGTCATATACAGTAGTTACAAGGGTCAACACAATTAAATTAGTCACCGCACAAAGGGCTTACTCAAACGGAAATTGCTAGGCTTTTACCTTTTTAAATGCAAAAGTTCGCTACGTCATGTTTACACACATTCCGTGTATATTTCAGACAGTCCGGAAAACAAATTCTGGTCAGAGAAAAACTAGTTTTTGTAAAGAAAAATGGTATATTTTTATTAAATAAAATGAACTAATTTCTCTAAAATAAATAATGTTTCTAATAAGCAAATGGTATGGAGACAAGATAGTTTTCGCGTATTTCTCACTAATAAAAATGGCTCTAAAAAATCAAGTAGGCTTAAAAACCTTTTCTAATGTTATATTCTCACTTAGAATTATCTTAGGAATCCAACAATTATAAAAATATACAGGGGGTTCAGTTTAAAAATTCAAAATTCAAGCAATTTTCGGTTAAACCGAAAGTGTATGGAAAGTGAAAAATATGCAAAAACTATCTTCCTATACCATATCTTATATTGATATGTCTAATATTCTAAGAGTTATTGCTTGTCTAATAAATTCGTTGACACCCGGAATTGTAGACGGAATTTTAGTGTTATAATGGATCGATAGCTAACTAACTTGTACTAACACAAAAACTTACTTAACAAGGTTTTGGATGTCACACAAAATCTTCTAATTTAGTAAATCCAGTTTTATTTAAAACTAGCTTTTGCTCGCGGCTTTGCACGCGTTAAATTTGGAGTTAAACAATTCCCCTTTCCGATACTGTAAAGATTTTGGATATCTTATATTATATACTGGTTAAGCGAATAGGTATTGGGATAAGCCAGTAAAGCAACAAAAAAGATGACTAATCTTCATCCAATGCGAAACCTTTACATGCGGGTATTCACGTTAGACTGTTTCTTTTCCTCACATTGTACAAATGTGTTATCTTATTTAGCTGATTCTGTATACATATAAACCTTCTTCTTGAATTACTCTATCTATTAAAAAAAAACGCAACAAAATCCGTTGAATAGTAATAAGAAGCTTAATAAAAAAAATTTGGTACTCCATGTATAATATTTTTTAAATACTAAAAATTGTTTTGCAAATTTTTATATTTAGGCAATTTTGTAAACTTCTAGATGGTATAATACCATACTTAGAATGCATTGTAGTTTTAAGGGTTTTTTAATATAACATCTTTTTGACCCGCCCAATTATATATATTTTTTTATAAATCATAAATACCTCAGATACCTGTGCACAATTTCTATAAAAACGTTTTTTCGATTGCAATAGTAACGTCAATTTTAAATGTAAACTATTTTGTTAAACACTCTGTATATGTTTCTTTAGATATTATTATACATATAAAGCTTTCTCTTAGATCACTCTATCTATTAAAATTTTTTAAATTTAAACAATATTTTTAAACACTCTGTATATGTTTCTTTTTCATATTATTATACATATAAACCTTCCCCTTAAATCAGTCTATCTATTAAAAAAACCGCATCAAAATCCGTTGAGTAATATCGAATTTAAAATGTAAACTATTTTTGAAACACTCTGTATATGTTTTTTCAATATTATTATACATATAAACCTTCTTCTTAAATCACTGTATCCATTATAAAAAAACAACATTACAATCCGTTGAGAAAAGTAACGTCAATAAAGAATTTTAAATGTAAACAATTGTTTTAAACACTCTGTATATTTTTTTGGATATTATTATACAAATAAACCTTTCTCCTAAATCACTCTATCTATTAAAAAAGCATTCAAATCCTTTGAGAATAATAACGTCAATATCGAATTTTAATTATAGTTTATCCAAGATTACCGTACCCACTTCGTTGGGCGTTAATATCTGAAGTTTTTTTAATCATAGAAAAATATAGCCTATAACACTCCTAAATAGTGTAGCTTTCTGATTGTGAAAGACTTTTTTATGATAGGTTCAGTACTTCCGAAAATTAGCGGCTACAAAGCAACCCACAAACTCACAAAGTCAAACTTTACCCTAAGAGGGGATTTCGGGATTTACTACAGCGCGGCAGATTAATATGCCGTGGGATACCTTGTACCCAGGTAAGTACCTCCACCAAATATGAGCTTCGTATACAGGGACGATCATAAAAAACAAAAATATATCCATCAGAAATTGTCGAGCGCGTCAGATTAGGATATGGTAAGTTAATTACATGTTAAACAGTGTATATTCCACTAATCTTACAATTTAAGAGTGACGTAAAGGAAACAGAGGGCTACACAAAAACGTCAGTTTAAGATTTTCGAACGTGGCAGTTTTTTAATTTTAAAGAAAATAATTCAGGTATAACATAAAATATATAATACGATATGAACGATTTCCACAAGCCAAAATAATAATAGTATTTTTGACATATTTAAAAGTCACTCAGGCTATGCAGATTGCCTAGAACCTAAAAATAAATCATTAGTTATTGGCACCCATATACACTACTCAAAAGAATTATCGCATATGCTCGATTAATTTTTAATCGCCCTGTATGATGTGCTGTTAAAAGGAGTAGTCAAATTCTTGATTATAAAATATCAGAAATGGGTAAGGGTATAAATTATTCACAAATGAGATTTCTCCCTTTTCACAGCACATATACTAGGGGCGATTCAAATTATTCATTTTCAAAAAAAATTATCACCCGTGAGGATGTATTGCTAACACTAAATAACAACAGTTAATATAAAATATATAATACGATATGAACGATTTCCACAAGCCAAAATAATAATAGTATTTTTTTTGACATATTTAAAAGTCACCCAGGCTATGCAGATTGCCTAGAACCTAAAAATAAATCATTAGTTATTGGCACCCATATATTAAATTTCCTGGCAAAATTAAAACAATATTTAAACATCTTTAGTTTTATTCTTTATTTATAAATAATAAATAAATTCTATTTTAAACAACATTAATAAAGGTTACGGTCAATTACCAATGGCCTTGTCCCTCTAAAGTAATAATTGCCTGTCTTGGTTGGGAAGGTTAAACGCAATTCAACAATTCAATAAACTTTGTTCATAAATATGACTAACTAATTAAAAAAAATAATTAGCAGCTTGTTGTATGTATGCGTTTTCTTTAAGACTTGTTAAAAAAAAATTACCACCAAACATACAGAGAACACTTACAAAATAAAGAGAAATATTTAGTAAGTGTCTAAAGAAATACATAAAAAGTAAAATTTAACATACCGGGTGTCAACGAATTTATTAGACAAGGCATAACCCTTAGAGTATTAGACATATTAAAATGAAACTTGGTATAAGTAGATGGTATAGGAAGAGAAAAGTTTTCGTATGTTTTTACTTTCCAGAAACTTCTGGTTTACCCGGAATTAGCTTCCATTTTGTATTTTTAAATGGAACACCTTGTATATTTTATCATTTTTGGATTCCTAAGACAATTCTGTGTTAGAATGTAACATTTTAAAAACGTTTTAAGCCTACTTGATTTTTTAAAGTCATTTTTAATATTGCAGCTAGGTGGCTATGATTTAACGCAAATTAATCTAGTGACCCTATGTGATGTTTAAAAAATACAATCGCAAAGTTTTATTTACTTAATAAAAGATAGAAATAAATCAATTTGGCATTAACATTTCTCGTGTTTAACTATTAATTTTTCAAATGGCAACCCTTTTAAACAATCACTTTTCGAATAAAGGATTTTTTTACGAATCTAACGATATTAATTTATTTGCAATCGGATTAAAAATAAAGTCAAGAATCATAGCCACCTAGATGCAATACTACAAATGACTTTTAACGAATCAAGTATATAGGCATAAAAACTTTTTAACATAATAAATTACTATTTAGAATTGTCTCTAGAATCTAAAAATGATAAAATATACAGGGCATTCCATTTGAAAATTCAAAACTGGAGTCATTTCCAGTTAAACCAAAAGTAAACAAAAAGTAAAAAATTATGTGAAAACTCTCTTCTTTCCATACCATTTACTTATACTAAGTCTCATTGTGATATGTCTAATATTCTGAAAGTTACGGCTTGCCTAATAGATTCGTTGACACCCGGTATATCAATTGATGCAGATCAACTTTCTTTAAGCTTCAAAAATGCCATTTTGCACATTCAAAACTAAATTGATATTAAAATGCATTATCTTGTAAATGCCACATAGGTAATTATTTTTAAGGACTAAAATAAAAGTAGTTGTTCTTTTAAATAACGATGGTAACTTTCAAAAGTTTGCCTACGTAAAAAGTTATTTAAAAATGTAAGAATTGTTTTTATCTTTGGAAACATCGTTAAACTACGAAAAAGTTTCACAAGTAAAATATTATTAAAGCAAACAGTTTTTTTATTAAGGCCAGAGAGAGTTACAAAATGCATCCTTTTAAATTAGTTTTTTCCTAACAAAGTCTAACCTCATATTTATTTCTAATACTCTTTAACTGCATCTAAAGGAAATATTTTCGGCTCAATTCAAGATTACCCTTGTTATATTACTTATCTTTAATTTAGAATATAAAGTTGTTAAAATCATATTTATAGATTCAAATAAAGTGTTTTGAACCAAAACACTAATGTACTGTATAAATTAATAATTTGTATCGGTAGAGTACAAAATTAATTCAAAAAGACTAACAAACAAATGCATTTTCTTTACAATTCATTTTATACGCTAGGAAACCTATTTTTCTTATTTTGAAACTACAATATATTGGGAAAAGTGTTTCGGCTTGCTAAGAACATTCTAAAAAGAGAAATACGGCAAACTAGATTGATTTTCGTTTCACATTTCAAAGTTTTCAGTGTATATAATCAAATTTTCAATTGTTAATTTTATTGGATTTAAAAGCTAAGATGTACAATAGATTCAACAATGGAAAAACAAAAAAAAATTAATTGACGAAATTGAAAGTGTTTCACAACAAAACTGGAGCATTTTAATTTGATAGTGTCCAAGCAATATCAACTTAAACATTGTACAGCATTGTTCTAAAAGGCAAATGCCACTAACTTGTAGGTAGACCATTTGTGTAGTGTTTATTTTAAAAAGGACATGTCCATTTAGAAATACTTTCAGAAAAACGCATAACACGTTAGGTACTGCTGAGCCGATAGAATTTTTGTAAAAATCTTAGCTAAAAATCTGATTTAATAACAGAGTATTATAACTTTTTTTAGGATATTTGCAGCGCACTTAGCCAGCGCTGGCCTTTGTACATAGATCCCATTAATAGGAGGATATCCTGTGAGTATCGGTACTTTGTCCAGGTCGATGCTATGTGCCAACTGTAGAATTCGCCCCAGTTGCAGTCCCGCAAGGTTTAGTGATTCGAATTCAATTTTGTAGGTTTCAAATATGTCCTCTTGTGGACCCTCTAGACCCCTAAATTCCACAATTACGTGAGAAGGGGTTTCATTCCCATTTCCGCACCACCTACAGATGGCTACCAGATGTGTCCAGATATCAGGTCAGTTCTCAGCTGAGTGCAAGAGATGCATTTCTTTTATTTTCGATGACCATAGTTCCTCAAACTTTCTTTTGGTCCAATCCTTGGCCCATCGCTTTAGAACCCCACCGGACATGCCCGGAGGGCAGGGTACTGCCAGGTTTGGGTTATTGCTAGTGGCTGCTGCCAGTTTCCTTTGATACCAGTGTGCCCTGATCCTGGTAGCCATACCAAATTGATCGTATTTTTGACTCTGCGAATGTATTGAGAGTCTCCGTATAGTCTCTAATTAGCTCATTGGACTCAATTATTACCCTACTCAATAGTTGTAGGGCGGTTCTTGAATCACGACATGTTTACAGGTGTTTGCTTCTGTACTGATGGTCCAAAATCCATCTGGCACAACCCAGATCGCACACACCTCAGTTTAATCTTTTTCTGTCCGAAACCTCTTTGTTTCATATTATCTGTGAAAGTGGTAGATTCTCGGTATGACATCGGAGCCCTCAGGGTCCTTAGTTCTTGAAACCTGGGAACAGAGTTCTCATGGGAAAAGTGGGCGGAGTTCTCTCGAAAAGCTTAAATAGGTATTCTTGAACGCAAACGACTGCTCTCGTCACGCGACATTTGTGCGCGACTGTAAGGAAAACAGCCCGGGAAGTGAACGATCATTTTGGCGATGTGATCGAGTCCGTTCTCTTATGCTCGAGAATTAGGACCCGGGTCGTTAGATATCATTTCCTAGATCTCTCTGAGTACCGGCGCATGACCATACGATCTTTCTTTCCACTTTTCGCCTGATTTAAGCCTAAAAGCCATTTTATAATTTTCCCTTTTTAGCTTTAATTTTTATATTATAATTTACACTGGAGTATTCCAAACTGATATGACAATGTGTTATATCCAGTTTTAATGTAAATTGTTATTTGTTAGTTTTGATTATTATTACCATTATTATGAAGGGTGTCCGCTTATTAACGGCACACAGAAAATGATTTCGTTATACCAACTACAAAGTTATTCAAGAAAACCCGATTTTTCACTGCGTGCTTATAGGGCACATATCTCAGTAAAGAGAAGCTTACGAAAAAATAGTTTTTTTTGTGTTCTGTATAAACCAAAGAGATTGAGACCCTGTAAATCTCATGTCTAAACTGTAAAAACCAGAAAAATAGATAAGAAAGTATTGAAATATTGCAAAACCGAGTACACCTCATACTAAACGACAATGCTATAACGATATCTGGCCTGTTGCACTTTAGTAGGTTTACCACACACCACTGGTTTTTAACAAAATGCAAGGACACAAAATAATGTTTGTTTATGATACTTTACACCAGTAAAATAATAGCCGGCTCGCGGTTTGTGGATGTCAAAGTGAGTCTAAAAAACTACAGAAAAAATAGGTGACAGTAATTAAAATTACGATTTTAGTTTTGTAAATTGTGTTATATACATTTTAATTTACCTAAGTGAAAGCAATCTAGTGTTTTACCATATTAACACACCATAGAAGGATATATGTAAATTTGTTTCTTTTAACGATATTATTAAGGTAAGAATTTCGTTTAGGAGGTATGGTATATTAAAAGAATTACCGATACTTTGCAGATTTCCTGACAATTAAAAAAATAATAATATTAAGAATTTGAAATTGCTAATCATTAATGAAAATTTCATTTATGTGTAAAAATGTCCATTAAGGAAACTGAATTACCTCCGAGTTGATAGGTAGTATGACAAATTCATTGTACGTGTTAAATAGCAAATGCCATGTATTAAAACAATAAACTCAACCCATAGCAACCTAAGTAAATAAACGCTGTTTTAACAATAATTTGGAAGTTTTAGCTCAGATTTTTTAAAAGTTAGTTAGCTTCTTGTGTCTGGGCCAGTAATAAAATTGACTTTATATTAAGAACCATTTTAAAACCTTTATAGGGGGTTCCTTTTAACGAGTCCACCATGAATATTCATATCATCATATATGGAAGCGGCGCTTAAACCCAGCCTGACAATGTCAAACTTTTTGGGTGTCGGACTGGACAAACTGTCACCTTTTTTGTCGAACAAGTTTACCACAATGTTTAACATACAATTTTTAAACACTGTGCCAAAAATGGTAAGGGAAAAATAGTGTTTTTGTAACTTGGTAAACCGCTTTGTAAGTTTAAGGAAGAAACACCATGCTAATCATATTTTATATTCTTTACGGTTATATATTTTTTCTTAATAAACAGTAGAGCTGACTAATTAGTTAAGTTTTTGAAGAACTTTCAAGTAAAATGTAGGCCTTAATCTCAAGTCAAGACGCAAGATAATAATGTCGAAAAACTGTCAAGATAAGATTTCTTGTCTTGGCCTCCCTAAAACCATTGTACCCGACTAAACACATAGAAATATTATAATTTCATTGCTACTTGGTAATTTGTTGGTTACTTTCTTCAAAGAGTACGTGTCGAGGTACATGTACGTTATACTGAATTCGATTCAACCTATCGGATAAAACTTAAGCCGAAAAAAATTACGATATACACGTTTCCCATTGAGTATTGGATTGAACGCCATAAGTCAAACCTATGTTCTAAGCGATTTGGATTGAGTTCAATGCGATCGTGGGGTCTATTTTTAGGATATTCGCGATTTTGGAAAAAGTTTGAAAAATGACAGTAAAACAGCTGATAAATAATATAGACAAGAAATACTGGGAAATAAAATATCCTTAAATATTTGATAAAATATTGTACTTTTGTTTGTTTAGTGATTTGCGTAATTATTTTGTCTTTTTAATTAAATAAAATTAATTAAAAAATACCACAAAAGTAAGGTTAGAAGTTTATTTTTATTTGTTTGCTCTCTTTCTTATTTTATATTATTTTCCTTGTCAAATTTAAAAGGGTTTAGAACCTGATTATACGCATCCGATAAAATCTAGGACGAAGAGCACAGTATTAGGTTTAATGCGATCCGTTCAATCGGATTCGATTGTTACGATGTACCCTTATTCTATATACTACATATACTACATATATAAGATAGACATTATAAAAATAAATAAGTATAAAGTACACAGGGTGTCCCAGATAAGAATGAACTCTATGGGGATCTCGGAAACCGTAAGAGATACGAAGTCGGTTAAATGGGAGAAAAGTTGTGCATTTATTCGCCGAACAATATGCCTTTTAGAAACTTTCAAAATTCCGAGTACTTCCGAAGATATACGGAAAAAACCGAAATTTTGTAAAATAGATTTTATTTTTTCCTTACATTATTAGAAGAGATACCTCAAAATAGATTGCACATTTACATTGCCACTTTTTGTCAGCTACAAGATGGCGGTTTCAGATTTGACATCTAATGTTTCGTCTTCAGCTGACAGATGTCAGCTTCATTTTTTCTTATGGGCGCCATATTGGATTTTTACGTGAATAGGTAGTATTTTCCACTATGGTTTCAACGACGTATAACACTTAATATTTTTAACGACGTTTTGAGCTAAAAACCTTCATCAATGGTAGCTGATGATTATTGAGGAGAAACGAAACGTCTGATTACATGTCGAAACTTTTACTGCAACTAATTGCTGCTCGCATTTCAGCTCTTAATTCTTAATTTGTCTACCCCATCAAATTAAACAATTGCTAGTGTTTCGATCTGTCACTTGTAAAATCGACATTATTCATTTGCAAATGTCAATCTGTGTTGTGTTGTGTTATTTTAAACCGTTGAATTATACAAATAAAAGAGATGGCACATTATTCGAATGAAGAAAAATTTGACATGATTTGTTGTTATATCGAGAGTAACAAAAACGGTGCTCAAGCAGAGATGTCTTATTTTCAAAAATATCCTGAACGGCGCACAGTGGCAAATTCGTCTATTCTAGCTGGACAAAATAGTTTGAAGAAAATATTAAGTTTATTTCCAAACAAATCTGTTTGATAATCAAAATATTAAGCAAATACATTCGGTTGTAAACATTATACATATATTAATTAGACTAAATTACCCTTTTTACGTTTTTAAGTGTTGCCCAGTAAAAAAATCTTTATTATTATATTAAAGAAATCAGAACATTTATTTAAAAATATTATTTTTTTATTTAAACATATTTTAAATAATATAAATAAAAACTTTTCTTTGACCAAATACTTATAAAAAAAACTGTAATTTTCAGTTTTTCCTAAGGAAAATAACATAAAAGTTAATCTTACTGTTTAAATCTTGATAATAATTGTATATTAAATATAGCAAAGTTGAAAACGGTACTATTTTGTAAAGTATATTTTTTGGTAAAATGTAATTAAAAGCGGCTTTAAATATTTTGGTTTATACAGGGTAACCCAAAAGTTGGCGGACAATAAAAAAACGTTTTTTTAGTTTTAAAGTTAATAGTAAGAATGTTACAAAAGTTGAAAATCGTAATATTTTTTTAAATTTTTACGCAAACATTTAAAAGTACGAATCCTTAGATGTAACACTGACAAACCAAAACGATAGTTTTCGGAATTATCAATTTTTTCTTTAAGTTTTTCAGGGTTATTCATCTCTTTTGGAAAACAATTGCATACATAACATCTTTGGGACGAAACTTCCAAAATGGAACTACAAATTTTACCATCAACCATTGTAAATAATAATTTAGGGTAAACTAATATTTCTTTTTCTTCTATGTGAATCTTTACCGGTTTTAAATTATTAATTCGTTGTTCCACCAGTGCCACTTCATCCTTTATTAGTTGCGATGATTCAGACTTTAATAAACGTTTTAATGACCGACAATACGTTGTACTTGATGGTATAGGGTTTGGCCACAAGCACATCATTCTAGAATCCTCTTTGAGATGACACAGTTGTAGTGGCACTAATGATAAGACAAACATTGCATTGTTCTACATTTTCTTCGTTAAATTTTTGCTTAAACTGGCTAAAGCCAAATGTGCCATCGCAACCCCACTTAAAAAGAAATTCCTCTCTATTTACTTGGTATTTAAACTGTTTAAATAACTTCCACTGCACATCAAAAATCCGCTTTGTTGTATGATCCATCAAAGACAGCTAACTTACTTCTGCGGATACTTCTGTTATAATAATGTCTTCTGGATAACAATATTTTTTTGCTTGAGTTATAAAAGGATAGGAAGGTAAAACTTTGCATCCATACTTTTAAGTCTCTGCTGTATAGCCATATAAGATCTCTTAGTCATTTTGCCATCCAAGTACGTAGCTAAAGCTTCTTCTTTAGATACTTTTTCAATTGAAGCTCGCGTTTCTTGAATAGCCTTTTTAAGCTTTAGAGTCTGACTCTGATCGGGTGCAGCGGATACAACCTCTTTTAACAGTGCGGCAGCATTACGTTTTTCAGCGTCATGCAAACTTTTTGTGAAGCATAGACTAATTCATCGGTTGAAGTACTTTGTAATAATGGTTGTACCTTTCGTCGTTTGCTGTTTTCACTATGTTCTTCGAATTTTTTTTTTTTGATCTTCTTGGACCACCAGATGTTGAAGGTGGATTTTAACACCCTGTATATATGGCTCTAGCTCAGGTAATAGTATGCAGCTATTCAGCCAATCACTATTTTTGGCTAGCAATCTATCCGTCATTCTATTGCAGTCGGACCATTTAGTGGAAAATTTACTCGCAAGCCTGACTATTTTAGTCATTATCACCCCTTCAATCTGTTCAGTTATATTCTTCAGGCCAAAGTAACTCAGAATATAAGTAAACATCCTCCCATTTTTCGTGTCTTTATTCGGCTCGTCTACCCATACTTCAAAAAGACTTCTTTGAGGTATAGCACAAGGAACTAAAAAAATCATAAAACTGTAAGGGGCAGATTGGGGCAATTTTTTTATATATTCGAGTGGAGAAATGTATATTTAATATTGTTATGTAAAAAATTACGCGGGATCTGGCGGGACTCAAAATGTCTTTCTTTGAAAATAAAATAGTGTGAATAAAATTTAAATCTATTTTACTACTACTATATTTAATTGTAAAACAGGCCTGGAATAAACAACAAAAAAACAAGTACTAGAAATATTTAGCACATACATGCAGGTATTCTTTCCATTATAAATAACTTTAATATTTAATTTAGCACTTCAGTAAAACTAACCTTTTACACACGTATTTTAACACTAAAAATACAAGATTTAAGACATTCCTATGTATACTTACTTTGAAATCCGCAAAAAATGTATGCTTTTTTGTTATCACCAAAAATATGACAAATTTAACTCAGTGGTTGAATGCACTATAAAATAATGCTAAGGCCAAAGAATTAAAAAACATTGTTATTTTTCATAATGTCCAGCTAAATATTAAAAATTTGCCACTGTGCGGCGTCAACCTACACGGTCCATTTATAGACGATTAGTCGAAAACTTAAAAGAGCACGGCGCATTTGACAAACCAGTATTACATCGTAAAAAAACCATGATCCTGAACAGGTTATGACAGTGTTGCTGGCTGTTGAAGACGATGATTCTATAGGGCTTCGCATTATTGAAAATGAACATGGTGTTAGGAAATCTGTGAGTCAAAGAATTCTTTCAAGAGCAGGATATCGCCCATATAAATACCGCATCTGCCAGGCATTGCATCCTGGAGATAAAGAGCGCAGACTTACTTTTTGCGAGTGGTTCACTAGACAATGTGATGAAAATCCGGAATTCCCTCATAAAATTCTCTGGACTGATGAAAGTTATTTTTCAAATAATGGAATGTTTAATAGAAAAAATAGACATTATTGGTCAACGAATAATGAAAGTCGATATCGAACATCCAGGTACCAGAACCGTTTTGGAACAAATGTCTGGTGTGGTATTTTTGCAAACCGAATCATTGGACCCATATTTTATGAAGAAACACTTAATTCCGAGAGATACGGGCAATTGTTAATGAATGAAATAGAAGACGCTTTAGATGACCTTCCTCTACAAGTAACAAACCAGATGTGGTTTCAACAGGATGGGGCTCCTCCTCACAATTCACGAAATAATATGGAATATTTAAGAAACCGCTTTGAAAATAACTTAATTGCCACTCATGGTCCGATAATTTGGCCTCCACGGTCCTCAGATATCACCCATCTGGATTTTTTTCTATGGGGGTACCTTAAAAACGAAGTCTACTGGAAAATTTTTCAAAGCACCGAAGAATTAAAAGCTGAAATACGAACAGCGATTAGAAAGATAACACCGGGCATGTTAGAAAATGTAATGAGAGAAATTGTTTATCGTTGTTATTTATGTTTGGAAAATGAAGGAGGTATTTTTGAAAACCAGAAATAATTTTTGTGGATCATTGATATTGAATTAGATAAAGTGTTATTGTTCATGAATTTGCATTATTATTAAATGTTGTTTTACTTTGTAGTGAGTGTTTATTTGTTGTTAATTGAAACAAGAAAAAATATTGATTTCATAACATCACTTTTATCTGACAAACACCAATAATTGCATTAATTGATATTTCTTGGTTTCGATTGAAAGCGATAGATAAAAATTAATTCTACATTTTCTTGCCACATTATTTGAGTTTCGACATGTAATCAGACGTTTCGTTTCTCCTCAATAATCATCAGCTACCATTGATGAAGGTTTTTAGCTCGAAACGTCGTAAAAATATTAAGTGTTATACGTCGTTGAAACCATAGCGGAAAATACTACCTATTCACGTAAAAATCCAATATGGCGCCCATAAGAAAAAATGAAGTTGACATCTGTCAGCTGAAGACGAAACATTAGATGTCAAATCTGAAACCGCCATCTTGTAGCTGACAAAAGTGGCAATGTAAATGTGCAATCTATTTTGAGGTATCTCTTCTAATAATGTAAGGAAAAAATAAAATCTATTTTACAAAATTTCGGTTTTTTCCGTATATCTTCGGAAGTACTCGGAATTTTAAAAGTTTCTAAAGGCATATTGTTCGGCGAATAAATGCACAACTTTTCTCCCATTTAACCGACTTCGTATCTCTTACGGTTTCCGAGATCCCCATAGAGTTCATTCTTATCTGGGACACCCTGTACATTTTACAACAGATTTACAACTTAATTCCAGTAAAAGTTTTAAAAAATCGTCCAATAAGTAATTTTGTTCGTTAGCCATCTTGCCGAAGCCAAATTTTAATTTTAGCACACATCTAAAAAGTGCGTGAATTATTGTTTTTAAGACAACAATATCATGCTAGCAGCAACATCAAACTCGGTTTTTTCTTTTTTGGAGAGGATGAGATTGTTTTTAAAAGAGGTCCTTAAACCACTGGAATTAATTTGACACTGATATATTGCTGTTCCCTAAATGTGTTTGAAAAACAGCTTACTTTGCGCTTATGGGGTATTAGTAATATGAGATGCCCAAGCCTTCTTGTAGTCATTTAAAATTAATGTTGCATACAATCAAAAACTCGTTAAGGGTGGCACTCTAAATTAAGATTAATTTTTATTATTTTTAGGTTTGAACCAAAATACATGCCCAACTTAACTCTATAAAATCTAATGATAACTTTAATGAAAATCATTTTTTACCGGCTATAAAAAAATGAGGATGTTATACAGTGTGTCCAAAAGTTCGGAAACGCTTAAATATTTTAGAAAATTCCTCGGAAAATTCTGAACAAACCTAGATGAAATTCGGCATTTCCAGGTAAAACCAGAATTCAGTGTTAATGTTGGCGATATTGCCAGATCTTCGGTTTAGCAAAAATCAAATTAAATATGGGTTTTTGTTTATTTCATTCCCGCTGTTTCTTACTATACAGTTTTTCTCTTCAAGTATTAATAGAAAAAAGGATGTAACAGGTAATACCTACGAAGAAAAAAATTGTAATTTTATACCATTCCATAGCAAAAAAGAGCGGGGATTCAATAATAAAAAGAATAGGTATCTATTTGTCGGGAAGGAAAAAACGACTCTAACTTTTTAGTAAATATGGAGTGTATATCAATAAAGGTTTGAGGCAAGAAATATTTAGATTTAATTGTCATACCCGTTACCACTTTGAAATCCCTAGTTTTGTTGCTTTTAAGTCCCTGGCCCAGTAATGAAATGGACTTCTTGATAAGAACACTTTTAAAACCTTTTTAGGGAAGTTCCTTTTGTATTCAACCACGAATATTCATATCGCCATATATAAAAGCGGAGCTTTAACCCAGCCTGTCAATGACAATTGTTTTGGGTGTCGGACTGGGCAAACGCGTCACTTTTTTCCTCGGACAAGGATAGCACTTTGTTTTACATGCAATTTTTAAATATTTTGCCAAAAATGGTAAGGGTAAGTTATAAAACTATAAGAAAGTGACGCGTTTGCCCTGTTGGATAAGCGAAATATTCGACATTAACAGGCTGGGTTTAGGCACCACTTTCATGTATGGCGATATGAATACTCGTGATAGACTCGTCAAAAGAACCCCCTAAAAGGTTTTAAAGGGTTCTCTTTATAAAGTCCATTTCATTACTGGCCAGGGACTATTCAATACGGGATCTTTTAAAATGTATCACAAATATTACCAGCGTTTTTTAAGATCAAAAATATAAATATGAGGTTTCCTTCATTTTTGTGATACAGAAAACAGTTTTTAAAAAAATTGCCTTTGAATAAAAGGGAAGCATTTGGTAATGAGAGTCAAAATAAAAAATTAAAAAAAAATAAGGTGGTAGGTTATTACGGTTTAGTAATGTTTATTTATGTGGTTTAATAAAAAGTCTTATTTTAACTTAAAAATATGCCCCCAAAAATTTGTACTAACTTAAGAAACACCCGGTATTAGTAGTTATAAAATATTTTCTTTGTATTACTAATATGAAACCACAATGTAAACGTTGTCGGTAGAAACGCAAAATACATTACTACACCGGCTATTGATGATTAATTTTCACTAAAACTGGACCTTGTCGCATGTACATACATGTTTTGATATTTGGTCGTTATTACCGAAACTGGAAGTAAATGGGTTAATTGTAGTGGAATATTTGAAGTCTTTATAAAATGCCCGAGAAGAGTATTATTTTGAGCTTTATTGAGGTTTTTTTCATAACATTTTTAGTTAAGAGTCCAACCCTCGTTTTACCACAAAATGTTAAAAATAACGAATATTTAGGGCAGCAATAACTTTATGAAAATAAAAATATGAAAAATAAACATGTCGCACGAAATTTCAACATGCTTTGCGTGCCCCCTTTGACAGAAAATACATTAGCCCAAAAAACCTGCATACAAGGGATCGAGCAAGAAACAAACTAAAATAAAATTATGTAGGAATGCAAATTTTTATTTTCATTTTGTTTTAAATATATTTTATGAAAATTCAGAATTTTAGGATTTTAGTTATTTAAACACAAATAAACAACACCCCGAACAACCATAAATAAAATATTTTTCTTCGGTCGGACGGAATTCTACATATTTCCAATACGTATTTTTATTTTCAAAATGCATAATTGGTGTAGGTAGAAGGCATTGATAGGCAACATACTTTTCCTGTCATGGCCAGAAATATTATTTTCGGAGTCCTGACTTTTTTTATATGCTTTAAATATTCACTGACGACGTTTGTCAAAGTCAATCAAATACATAAAATTTAATACTTTGTATTTAATAAACCAAAAAAAATATATTTTATGCAACATAAATCTACAGTTAGAAAATTATTTAAATCGGAGAAAATATAATGTGTAATGTATGTTATAACGTTGTTTAACCCGCCTTGTCACGATAAGCCACACAGCCACAGAAATCTATATTATTTTCTAATTAATTAAATTATTAATATGATAAAAAAAACAATAAAGATGTTTTAAGTATTATTCTTGAAGCTAATTAGCTTCCAAAAAAAATATTTAAGGTTACATTTGATGATTCTTCAATTAACACATTTTTAAAAAATTGAATATTTCCGTATTTTGTGTTTGTGGCCAGGCGCGGCGGGTTTTGAGATTTAATATCGGTGGCATGTGCCAAAAAATTTTTAAAGAGCAAAAAAATATTGGTTATAACCTCTTCAAAATACCACATACCTCACATACCTACACACCTACGTATTGCGTATTCTATTCTAACCCTATAACCTTATATAAAGTTGCGAACAAAAAAGAGCAAAAAAAGGACCTCACTCCACTTCTTCTCTGTATCAGGATTTTAAAAACAAAAGATACAGAATGTTCTTTTCATATTGGTGCATTGCACCATACATTTCACCTCGTTGGATGCATTGGCCCCGTGCACCCAATGCGTACTGCCACCACTCTTGTGGCTTATCGTATTATTACAATAAGCCTTTTAATTAATTGAACACACACAAAATTCCATTTTGAAAATTTTAATAGTTTAAAGCCAAACAAGATCTGGCTGAAGTCTATATTTAATTGAAAATAATAATAAAAATATCTTATATTTAAGGGGGTACATTTTTATTTTTACCAGTATAAATATAATGAGTGAATATAAACTTTTATTGAAATTGATTTTTTAAATATTTTTATGGAAAATATTTCTAAGCATAAAAACCTGAACGACCTTTTTAAAAAAAATTGAAATCCTGGTTTGTATTTAAAAACATAAAGTTGCCAGTAACACCTGTAAAGTGTAACATTATACAGGGTGTTACAGAATTTTGTTAACAAAATTTAATGGCAGATTCTACTAAAATATACAAAAAGTTTATAAAAATGTAAACATGGGTTCGCTAATTTCTCGTTCTCAAGATACAGGTTGTTAAATATGTAAAAAATGTTTTTTTATATCTTATAAACCCTTTTAATTTTGTTTTAATCTGCTATTATTTGGCGGCATTGGGGGTAATTTATCACTAACCTAATTACATTTATATCAAAGTCCAGTGGCGTCTCCAGCAGCAAAATGTTTGTGCTTTCTTTAAATTAAAAAATAAAAGTACAGCTTTTATGTCTCCCGATTTTTATTTACCTTGTTGAGTTAAACAGAAAAAAATCCACTTAACGGCATTTTTACAGACCATAAAAGAAGCATTGAGGAAACATTTTCTTTTAAAAATTAGCTTTTATAATTTTTATATAAAATTATGTGACAACAACAATAAATACTTATTTAAATAAGATTTATATATATCCAGTCTAACAAGTTTAACTAAAATAAGTGATTTCCACTTTTTTGTTTTTTAAAAAGTTGTATCTGAGAAAAAAAATTGTTCACAAATTTATGTTTATAAAAACCTTTTTATGTAGAATCTGCTCTTAAATTTTCTTAGCAACATTTTGTAACACCCTGTATTTTTTAATAGTAAGCTTAAATTTTGTACACTTTTTACAAAAAATGTGATGGTCAGAATCTTTCTTTTTTTTAACAATGTAATTAAGAGAGGGCAGGTTTGCCCTTCTCTGCAATATATAAAAAGTATTGAAAAATCAATAATAGGCAAGCTGTTCAATGGGCCAACAAAAAACAACCAAAATAAATTTGGGTCAAGATTAAATCTTGGAGTGCGAGCACATATAAGGAATAAAAAATAAGTAATTTGAAGTTTCTTGGCAACGCTATTTCGGCATGACCTTTATTTTACTGCAACAATAAATTCTGTTTTTTTATGCAATACAGGCGTTAAAATACGGTGAGGCCCTAAAGTCAATAGCACCTTTTCTAACTTCGAACGATAATTGAAATATGCATTTTGTGACACATCAATGACTACTCAAAATGTCAAGGTGACAGCTGGGGCCCATATTGAAAAAAATTAAATGGAAAAAGAGGTCTCGTGACACATCGTTTTAAAGTTCCTGTCTAGTCCTTTATAAACCTAGAATATAAGTCCATATCCCTATCTACTATAAAATGGTGGTATTTCAGAAATTGCCTAAATAACTGATTTGGATCACCGTAAGTAAAAAGTTAGATGTACTTAATATGCTATTTTCTTAAAGATTTTTTAAAGATCTTTTTAATGGTGATATTATGTACAGGGTGTTTCATAAAACAAAACGTTTTTGTCCTACCTTGTATATTATTATCAATATTAGCATTAACCAGAGCTTATAAAAATACATAAAGTGCATCTAACCTACTTAGTTTAGGAAATATGATCATCCAAATCCGGTATTCAGGTAATTTTTAAAGTACCGCCATTTTAAAATAAATAAAGGTAATGATTTTATATTCTAGGGTTATAAAATACTCGTCAGAAGCCTGAAAATGATGTGCCACAAGAACTTTATTTCAATTTTTTTTTGCAATATGGCGCCCAGCTGTCACCTTTAACATTAAGAGATGTCATTGATGTGTCAAATAATGCATATTTTGGTCATAATAGTTTGTTTACATTTTGTTAATTATTTTTTTACATATTATTACTATTTATTTCTATGCTGTAAGCACATTGACCGATTTTAAGGTGGAAATTGAAAAAAAATAAACTGACAAATATTTCAACGTATATACAGGGTGTTGTGTATACGTTGTACTTATCCGACAAACATTCAGGGCTAATTCTACATTAAAAAATATGAAAAAACTTCATATAAACAATGTCCTAAACGTCTTAGTTTTCAAAATACAGGGTGTTAAAATTTTTAAAAAATATTGTTTTTTTATAAAAACTTTTATACCAATTGAGATATTATTTGGCATGCAAGAAAAAAATTAATTATTACCAGTGTCGTCCATGAGGGGTTTAAGGTTAATATTTTTTAATAAAAAATGGTACGCCACTGCATTTTCTAATATAAAAATATATTTTTAACTTCTTATTAGATTTGGAACAAATTTGACCTCTTGACTTTTTTATTTGAAGTACGGTTTTCGCGTAAATAAATAAAAACCAATTCTCAGCATGGTCATTTCGTATCCATACGATCAAATTCTGGAGTAAAAAATACCACTTTTTTATTTTTAAATTCTTTTAAAAAACATGAAAAAACTTTATATAAAAATTTGTCCTAAACGTCTTGGTTTTCGAACTACAGATGTTTAAAAAACATGTTTTTATTTTAGAAAAATGCAAAGGCGTACCATTTTTTTATTAAAAAATATTAACCTTAAACCCCTCATGGACGACACTGGTAATAATTATTTTTTCTTGTATGCCAAAAATGTGTTTCGGTGCATAGAAGGCACCCCCAAATTTTTTAAAAATATCGCAATTGGTATAAAAGTTATTACAAAAAAACAATATTTTTTTTAATTTTTAACATCCCGTAGTTTAAAAACTAAGACCTTTAGGACATTGTTTATACGAAGTTTTTTTCATATTTTTTAATGTAGAATTAGTCCTGAAAGTTTGTCGGATAGGTTGTAAAACACCCTGTATATACAAGTTGTAATAGTATCAATCAAGTTTTCTATGCACCAAAACATGTCTGCTTAATTATCACCCTAACTAACTGTTGTAATTTTTTGTCAAACCCCAAGGGGCCATATTAATTAGGCTAGAAAATCTATACCTAAATTATTTTTATACACATCCTTTTTAAGTTCTTAGAGGAACTTTTAATTCTAAAAAACGATTTTTTTTTATATTTATGACCTATTTTAAGGTTATTTTTTGACCTGTATGTAACAAAAATTTTATTTTACTCACTAAAAAAAAAAAGATGTGAATCGTACACTTGTAGTTTAGGCATTTCACTACACGTTTGAACTTTACATATTTAAGGACGGTACTAAACAAAGAGAAAAATGTTTTAAAAGATTCATTGCCTATTTTATTTTCAACCAAGAACCCCTCAATATCAATAATTTTCCATTTATGAAAAGCAACTTAACGACCTTAACCGGAAAGTAAAAAATGGGTAATGAGCCATAAAAAGTTTTATTAAGGTTAAGCTGTTTACATAATTTTTCAGTTTAGAGTCCACCTCTCGTATTAACACATAAATGTTAATACCGCACATAAAAAGCGTCCATAACTTTATTAAAATATAAATATGTAAAATAAATATTTTAGTTTTAGATTAACTTTTGGCTTTTATCCAATAATTTATTTTAAATTCCAAAAAATATTTCATAATAATCAGGTAAAGAAAAAAGCGCGTCGTACACTTTGAGATTATGCATTATACAAATAAGTAATTTAGTAGATAAGAAAAAAATTTAATTAAGTTTTTAAATTTTTAGCTCAAAATATTTTATCTCACAACTTTTTATTTTTTGGTAAGCCTTTGAACGCTTAATTTATAGTGACTTTGTAAATGTCGTGAGCTTTTAATTATATTTTTTTATTATTTTTATTAACACCTAACATACAGATATTGCATTTGACAATACTTTGTACACAACGTGGTGATGCAGTAGAGCCGTCAGGGCTTGGCGCGGTTGGGGGCGAACAACCTGAATTGTTCTTGCCCAATAGTTCGCCCAACCTGCTAATTAAGCAAAAATAAAAAAACGCAAACAAAAATCTCATTCTTAGAAACAATTTATTCAATTCATATTCACCTATTCACTGAGTTCTTGAATAAACGATCCATGGTCACAGTTATGTGTATTTAAAATTTAAATTACAAAATGTATTTCATTCATTTAACAAAATAGGGTATGAAGGTGAAAGTAAGATAGGTCATTTTTGGTTTCCACTAAGCAAACAATTTTCTCGAAAATCGTTTGTTTTATTACAAAAATGCAAAAACGAAATATTAAGATTTTTCTGTAGCTATCATGCTGGTGTTGTTTAACTTTTACAAAATTATTTGTAAACATAAAATTTAGGTCATCAATAGACTTTACTTCCATTAATATCACCCTCTGCTGAAAGAAATTTTAATAAATTAATTTTTTTCAGTGTAAAATTGGGTTTTTACCCTTTTCTAAGATAAACAACAAATACAAGTTCTAAAGTGATAAAGATGTACCAGTTTTTGTGTGATTGATGCGACAATGTAACCGGAGTTTAAAAAAAAACGATTTTTTACCCAACATACGATGGCTGAAGCTTGCAGGGGTTTTGATTTAAGAAAACAGGACCTTAAAAATAAGCTCCTAAAATATTTGTACTTAATTTTGTGACGCCCTAGATATATTTAATTTCAATACTGCACATGCACATTTTGCTGCTAACCCTCCATTTTTTTCTTCCGGGTATCGCCAAGTTTAAAAAAGCAGGGGCCGCCACTGTGGTGATGCCACCATGGACGTTATTAACTATTTCCTACCAATTTTTTGCCATTTGGTAAATTAGGCATTTCTTTTTTTTAACTTTTGCTCTATATATAGGGTGATCGGAAAATGCGTTAGGAAATTTTAAGGGGTCATTCTGCAATGAAAAATAATTTTAGTAAGTCCTTTGACAAAATGTCGAACTCTCCTTGGTTACCAAGTTACAGGAGTTAAAAGTTCAATTTTTATTTTTGTTTTTCTCCATATTTCATTTATTTTTAACCAATCTAGTTGACATTTGGCACACAAATTAGGCTTTGCAGATTCTAAACTTTAAAGAGATAAAAGTACTTTTTAATACTGCCAGAGGGCACGGAAACATAAAATCTATTTACATCATAACTTTTTATTTTGACAGATATCGTACAGCTGGGGCGCCATTTTATAGACAATTAAAGACTTAAAAATAAGGTGCTCTTTATTAAAGTCGATAAACCCAACCGTTTAGGCACCAATCGACATCAAAGTTTTCATCAATTTTAATCAAATTACCTACATACATGTAATGTTTAAAACACCTTAGTTCAAAAACCAAGACGTTTAGGACATATATTTATATAAACTTTTTCTTATTTTCCCTTGTAGAATTGCCCTGTAAAGTTTTTCGGTTGAGTTACTGGACACCCTGTATGTATGTAGGTAATTTAAATGAAATTGATTAAAACTTTGATGTCGATTGGTGGCTAAACGGTGAAGTTTATCGACTTTAATAAAGAGTACCTCATTTTTTAAGTTTTTGATTGTCTATAAAATGGCGCCCTCAGCTTTGCGATATCAGTCAAAATTAAAAAGTTATGATGTAAATAAATTTTAAGTTTCAGGTAAAGTGCCCCTGGCGGTATTGAAAAAGTACTTTTATCTTTAAATTTTGGAATATGCAGAAGCTTGATTTGCGTGCCAAATGTCAACTAGATTGGGTAAAAATAAATGAAATATGACAAAAACAAAAATAAAAATTGAACTTCTAACCCCTGTAACTTGGTAACCAAGGAGATTTTTTTCTTATAACGAAAGTTTCAACTTGAGATAAACCGGACGTGATTTTCGCAAAATTGAGCTAAAACATACGGTTTGAAATTCTTGAATAAATGCATTAAGCAATCCCTGCCATCTACTATAATAACATTGTTTTCCTGATTTGGAGCAGGAAATTTGCTGTAGTCGTGAAAATAAACGATTTTATAAGCACATGATCGCAATGTTTGAAAACACGTTTTCCAGTAAAATATGTGGTTTTGAATTCAGCAATTTAGTTTAAAAAGTGGCTAAGAAAAGATTATTTTATGTTGCCGTAAAACAACTGAAAATTACTTTTTTAATTTTGGCACTAGGATAAAGTGATTTTGAAATTTACGTGGCAAATATCACTTTCTGGTACTTATACCGGAAGTCCTTATTAAAATTGCATATTTTAAATAAAACACGCTACATATTATTACATTATCGCATTCTGCATAAGATTCTAAGCCATTTTTTGCAGTAGGTCCTATACTATGTAGTATAAAAACTAATATATAGAGGTAAAGTTTGTAACTTTGTGAGTTTGTGGGTTTGTTTGTTTGTAGCCGCCAATCTTCGGAAGTACTAAAACTTTCATAAAAATTATTTCACAATCAGAAAGCTACACTATTCAGGAGTGTTATAGGCTATATTTTACTATGATTAAACAAAAAGTTCAGACATTAACGCCCAACAAAGTGGGCACGGGTCGGCTATCTTGGATAAACTATAACTAAAATTCGATATTGACGTTACTATTCTCAATGGCTTTAAATTAGGTTTTTTTTAATAGATAGAGTGATTCAAGAGGAAGGTTTATATGTATAATAATATCCAAAAAAACATATACTTTGTTTAAAAAATAGTTTACATTTAAAATTCGAAATTATTCAACGGATTTTGATGCGATTTTTAATAGGTAGACTGATTTAAGAGGAAGGTTTATATGTATAATCATGTCAAAAAATATATATACAGAGTGTTTCAAAACACGGTTTACATTTAAAATTCGATATTGACGTTACTATTCTGAACGGATTTTGATGCGTTTTTTAAATAGATTTTTGGTTCATCGGCGAGTAATAGAATAACAAAACAAGCAGTATTAGTCACGCATGTTTACATGCCGGGATTTAGTTAGATTGTCTCTTTTCCTCACATTGCCCATGTGTTATGTTATTTAGCTCAACCTGTATGTATAATAATGTAAAAAAACATATACAGAGTGTTTAAAAAATAGTTTACATTTAAAATTCAATATTACTCAACGGGCTGTGATGCGGATTTTTTTAAGGCAGGCTGATTCAAGAGGAAGATTTATAAGTATAATAATATATATATAAAAAAACATATACAGAATGTTTAAATAATAATTTACATTTAAAATTCAATATTGACGTTACTATTGCAATTGAAAAAAGTGTTGATAGCAATTGTACACAGGTTTCTATGGTTTTTAAAAAATATATAGAATTGCCACACAGGGTGGGTCAAAAGATGTTATATAAAAAAACCCATACAAACTAAAATGGATTCTAACTTTGTAATTAAACCCTCTAGAGGCTCACAAAATTGATTTAATATAAAGATTGACAAAATAATTATTAGTATTTAAAAAATATATTATACAGGAGTACCAATTTTTTTAATTAAGTTTCTTATCACTATTTAACGGATTTTAATGCGTTTTTTTAATAGATAGAGTAATTTAAGAGGAAGGTTTATATGTATATAATAATATTCAAAATCTTCACGGTATACGAAAGGGGCATTGTTTTACTGCAAATTTAACGTGTGCGAAGCCGCGGGCAACAGCTAGTACTATAATAATATAATAATGTATTCCTAGGTGGCTATGACAGCGTTAAGACAGACGCATAATAGGTTCGTTTTATTGCTGCTATTCCGGAACCGAAATGGTACAAAAATAGCGTTTTCTTGTAAATTCCACCGGTTTCTGACGGCCACCAGTTCTACTGACTATATTGATATTTTTAAACACAATGATTTGTTAAGGTTCTTTCTTCTCCTTAAGGTATATTCACAACACCCAAAATATTCATAATTTAAATTAATTTATATAACGGCATTAATTTTTTCGTTTTGGGGCCTTCCGGGGTTGCTGCAAACTTTATTTTTTGCTAGTTTTGTTAACGCTTTATTTGCAATTGACATTTCATTTTTTCCTACAAACCGTTTTGTTGCTAGCAGTTTCTTTTTCAACCCGGAAGACTGCAACAATTCGCGCATAATAACATGTGTTTAGTATTTGATTGTCATCATAATAAACGAAAAATGCATACATTGCAACTTGTTAGAGATATAAATATAAATAATTGGAAAATTTTTAACAACTTTAAACAAAGTTAGTTTTATTTTAAAAGAATATATAAAATAAAAAAATGAACTTTGACGATTTTCATTTAAAAAATGTATTTTTGGTGGAATTATTAATGTCATTTTAAACATTATTTTTTTAACTACTTGTTTTATTATTTTTAAAATTTAATAAAAAATAAGGTAATGTGGGTCCTGCGACAAAAAAACTAATACCCAAGTAAATATTAAAGGTTTTTTACACTAAAAATAAATAAATATTTTTGGTATGCAAACGAGATTTTTTAAAAACCTATTAACGGTTTGAAGATTAGTCCTTATAGCAATAGGGCTGTAAACATAATGAAAATTTAACATAATTTTTAACACGCTTTTATTAGCTTGGGTTGTAACTATCTATCTATCTATCTATGTAACGGAATCTTTGAGCCTAATTTTTACCAACTTCCAGCGATTCAATTTCTTTGAAACTTTGCACACGTATCAAGGACCGATGACAATGCAATAATTTAAAAACAGTATCCCGTTATCCTGATTAGGACCGCCAGGATAAATAAATTCCTTTACAGATCCTACGTGTCTCTTGACAAAATGGCGAAGGCATTTTTAGTGAATAAACTGGAGCATTTATTTTTAAAAAACTAATTGATATATCGAACTAAAAAATGAAAAATAAATAATAAAATAAATAAAAATAAATTAAAAAAACTAAAAAACACGCTTTTATATGCAACCGAACTAAAAATTAGAAAATATTTTTCATTACAAAGAGTTTGTCACTTCAGAATAAAAGCGTGGGGTGCTTAATATATTAAATGTTATAATTATTCTATTTGCAAATATCTATGAGAGAAAAGTTATGAAAAAATAGTAAAATGCACCCAACGCTTTTTACTCTGAAGTGACAAACTCTTTGTAATGAAAAATTATTTTCTAATTTTTAGTTCGGTTGCATATAAAAGCGTGTTTTTTAGTTTTTTAAACTATTATTTATTATATTTGGATAGTCATATTTTTAAAACTATAAGAAATAAACAAATAAAATGTGACATTTTCTTAAAGCTAATTAAATATATTTTAAATGGTAATGCATTTTATAGGATGCTTTATTAAAAAAAAATGATGGGATACTATCAAACTTCTGAGGCTGTCCATATTTTCGAAGCTATTAATAATTGAATATACATACTATAACATGTAGTCTTTTTTAAAGCTCTTTAATAGATCTTTTAAATGGTGATAAGATATACAGAGTGTTCCATTAAAAAAAGTACATGTTTTAAAATAAAATTTTTAGTTCGGTTGCATATAAAAGCGTGTTTTTAGTTTTTTTAAACTATTATTTATTATATTTGGATAGTCATATTTTTAAAACTATAAGAAATAAACAAATAAAATGTGACATTTTCTTAAAGCTAATTAAATATATTTTAAATGGTAATGCATTTTATAGGATGCTTTATTAAAAAAAAATGATGGGATACTATCAAACTTCTGAGGCTGTCCATATTTTCGAAACTATTAATAATTGAATATACATACTATAACATGTAGTCTTTTTTAAAGCTCTTTAATAGATCTTTTAAATGGTGATAAGATATACAGAGTGTTCCATTAAAAAAGTACATGTTTTAAAATAAAATAATTTAAATGTTTTTCTGTTGGCAATACATATATTACTCAGAGGAAAAAATACTACTAGTTTTTATTTAACCGCCGCTTAAGTTTGATCGCCCTGTATATTTTTTTCTTATTACATTTTATCCAAATATAAGATCCAGGGAAACAGTCCCTTAAGGTTTAAGCGTCATCTTACGTGACAAGTATATTAACTATCAAGGGAAACAGAAAATTGTTAGAAAATTTAAATTAACCCTATAAAGTTAATGGATTGTCTACTTGTTCCTGAAGGCATTCTCTCTTTAAAATATAAAATAAAATTGTAAATATTCTTAAGGGAAGAGATACCTGTATAATGTTGATGTTTTTATTATGTTATTATAGTCCTTTAAGAACACGTCACTAAAATTTTGGAACATATATTTCGGTATTGCTTATATTACAGAGTCGGTAAGTCACTATATACATTAAATTTTTATGAATAGTGCGTCCAATCTAACTTGTCCACATTTTAAATGTTTATGCCTTTTTCTTTCTTAACTTAACAAAATAATTTAAAACCAACTTGTACAGTGAATTATTAAGTTTTTTTCTGGTATGATGATTACACAAAACAATTTTATTAACAGAATATATTGACATAGGTAACTTACGTTTTTTAAATGGGGCCACCTGTATATTATATCACCATTAAAAGGTCTTTTAAAGAGCTTTACAAAACTACCACATTTGATATATTTATCTTTAGTATTTTCTGAAATATGACCATTGAAATCTAAAAATATTATAATATGTAATTTCCACTATACCTACCTACAGGACCAAGCTAGACTGTAGATATAATGGAAATTACGTCTATTATTTTTCTTATCTAAATGAGCATATTTTAAAAACTATTAAAAATAGATATATTAAATGTAGTATAGACCTTTAAAGCATCTTTTCCATGGTGGTATAAGATACAGGGTGTCCCGTTAAAAAAAAGTAAGTAATGTCAATACATTCTGTTAATAAAATTGTAAGTGTAATCTTTATAACAAAAAAACTTAATAATTCACTGTGCAACTTTGGTTTTGGATCATTTTCTTAACTTAAGAAATAAAAATGTTATAGACATTTAAAATGTGGATAAGTTACATTGGATGGTACCTATTCAAACTTAAAACGCGTGTTTCTCAAAATTATATTTTTATATTGGCGGACACGATAACTCAAAAAGTTATTAACCCATCTTTAAAATTTTGCTAACATCTTTTTAACAACAGTACTTTCTATTTTAACCTACAAAATTCCAAAAATTTTGTTAAAAAGCAAAAATAATGCCATAATTGAGCCAAAAAGTTTTTTTTTACTTTTTCAAGTTCACCGACAAATTATGACATTAATAAAAACAAAAAAAAATAGTTTTTAATTTTCAAATTATTAAAACCGATGCTAGAGTGCCTGCCGATTAAGAAGTCTCTCTCTGACCTTAGTAGAAGAATTTGGCCATTTTTAATAATTAAAATTTAAAAAATCTTATATTATTTTAATATTTGAGTAAACTATATACCAATTTTTGTAAATATATATTGACTTTTTTATTAAAAAAAAATCATAAAAGTCAATAAAATTTAAGCATTTACAGGTATCTTCCCCCATAAGAGAGCCCTGTCTATAAATGAAACTTAACAATTAATTAAAAAGACAAATGTTAAGCCAGCGAGACAAGCGGTTTACCATTTTGTATATTGTATTTTAAATTAAATTGTTCGTTCATTTCTTAAAGTAGCTTGACAACCTGTTTAGCATGTAAAGAAGTAATAAAATAAATAGGAAATTGGCCAGTTACAAAAATAATACTATTGTATTGTGTTCATTATAATAGTTTTTTAAATTATTTCTTTTATTTCAAAAACATGTAACTGATTTAATCTACACTTATAATAAATTAAAATAGGGCGAGTTTTATTCTTAAAAACTACTGACCCGATTTCTATATCATTACAATAATTAAGTTTTTATTTATAACCCATGGCGTGTCACATATCGTTGGCCATCAACTAATTACTTAAATATAAACAAAAAAAACGAAAAAACCGCATAAGCGCAAAACTACAATTCAAGCCAACCCACAAATAGTTAAGTTATTAAAAGTAAAAAATGTAAATAAAATAATATACGGCGTGTCTTCGGAAGTTCTTACCAAATGAAAAACTTTTTAATTATTAACTTTGCGAAAAAAATGTCTCTTTATAAAAAGTCCTACTTGATGAAAAAATACATTTTCACAAAAACATATAAAGGTTGGACGTACAGGGTGGCTTAAAAATGACTTGTTTCCATATTAAAATAAAGGTTATTTTCTAACTACGGTACCAAACTTTAAATGGTAATTTCTTATGTCATCTTATAAAGAAAAGTTCCTATAAACATATGTCCGAAGTTGCTCTCAGCAACGAACTGACATAGAGAGTGTTAATTATTTTCTAAAAAGTATGTTTTTTCTTGAATACGAAGTCAGATACAAAAAAAATGTACTTTACTAAAAAGTGACGTACATTTTTTTTTCAATAATATTGGCTGTTGAGCCCACTGTACGCCCCTGGCTTTCTATGTAGTTTTTATATTTTTCTTTCTATAAAATAAGTAAACAAAAAACAACTTTTTGGTATAGTACATTTTTTTGTATTTGGCTTCGTATTTAAGATATTTTAAAAAAACAGACTAAAAAAAAATAACGTCCTGTATCTTAGAAAGGCAGCAACTCCGGATATATATAAGCATATGTCCGGAACTTTTCTTCATAAAATGAAATAAGAAATTACCCTTTAACCTTAAAGTTTAGTACCGTAGTTAGTAAATAACCTTTATTTTAATTTGGAAACAAGTAATTTTTAAGCTATCCTGTACACCCAACCATCAAACATTTTTGTGGAAATTTATTTTCTTAGCAAGCAGCACTTTTTATAAATATTATAATACAAATCTACGTAAATCCTTAAATTTAAAAACAGAGCTATAACAAAATTAGGCCTACAATAATTTGTTTACCTAATTAGGTCAAACTGTTTTTATATCAGGTCCTTAAATTTCTTTCTACACGTTTTTGTAACCCAAAAAACGTCTGTGCTCTAAAATTAATATTACTTTTATGTAACTTATTTCTTTTTTTTTTACTAATTATAAATAAAAATAATTAGTGTCTTTCTACATTTAATAATTTTTTGTGTCAAGGAAAATCATGTCGATACAAATAAAAATTAACCGATTAAGTCTTTTAAATTAAGTTTAACCATGAAATCATCCATGAAATTATGATTAATAAGTAACATAAATAAATTGCTATAAAAAAAAAATTACAATTATTACTTTATTATAATTTCTTATCTAGTTAATTATTTTCGTATCACTTTGTCAATAAATACTACAAAGCGACGTTCATACTGACGCCATGTACGATATGCGATAAATCGTAAACGACATACGATACTCTACACGCCTTGACGGACACAACAAAGTCGTGCGATTGCTTGATATAATATCTCTCGACTTGCAACAGGCCGGTTATCTCGGCGATTATTTGCGAACGATAATTTTTTCGATAAATTGGCGCAACGTGTTTTATGTATGTATTATTAAAACTTACAGAAAAATATCTTTTGCAACTAATCGCTCGGCCTGTAGCATGTCGAGAGATATATCGGTCGCGATATGTCGTGCAATCATGCGACTGCGAACCATTTTCATCGCCTCCCTTCCTTAGATTACATGTGTCTGTCAAGGCGTGTAGCGTATCGTATATCGTTTAAAATTATTTTATCGCCTCAGCTTAAATGGCGCCATACAGTCACTAATTACATCTTCTTTAGCTCTCAGATCGCAAAATACAGCAAATTAATAGTTTAATGATCACCCTAAACGTTTACTACGTAAATATACAACTATAAATCGTCTATAGTGGAAACTGGGACACTGTGGAAGAAGAAGCATTACAACATAACCTTAATTATTTAAAGAAGAGTGGTGTTAGCAGCTACCACTGGCGCTAGCAACACCTGGCGCTTAACCGATAGATCGGTTTTAAACTGACCGACCAACCAATCGACCGATTAATCAAACCGGCCGGTTTATAAATGTTTTGTTTGGTATCGACCGATCTGTTAAGCGCCAGATGTTACTAGTGCCAACGGTAGCTAAAACCACTCTTCTTTAGAAGGGAGGTTATGTTGTAAATTCTTCTTTTTCTTTGAAGTGCTCCAATGCTTACTGTCTATAAATCCTTTAAAAATGTTATCCATCCTACTGGGTAACAAAAAAAAATCAAAAAATGTTCAAAAAAGCTCGAGTGGGACCACTAACAGCAGTTTTAAGAAATAAAGGAAGTGAATGGTAGTAAATATAAAAAAAACAAGGTTTATTCCGAGTCATCACTCATAAACAAAAACAATTTGCTATTTAGTTTTATTAGATACATATTAAAAAAAACATTACATGCATAAAAATTTAAAAATAAAACATTAGCAGTTTACCGCAGGGTAACAAAATACCTTGGATTTTTTTAACACTTATGTCGTCACACATTTAACTGAAAAAATTGCCTTTATTAACACAAATAGAATTAATAATATAAATAAATATTGAAACAGGTTATTTATTAGTAGGGATATTTCAAGAAACAAAAACTTATCTACCATATTATACGTTATTTTGACATTGTGTATTAAAGTTTTTGTAACATCATAATGCGATAACTAATTATACGGTATTACGTTGTTTATGGTTCAATACCGAAGATAAGGTCAAATTTGTTTTAAAATACCAGCAGAACATAGTGTCATTAAGTTTCATGGGCCAATAAACACATTTTAAGAGGTAATTGTTTTATAATTAAATTTCCTTTTTTTTGCATCAAAAATATCGCAAGCTTTTAGTACTCAAGTCTACACTTATCCGTCACAACACATAAGCGGGCGTCCATAGATTACGTGAGGATTTTAGGGGGGAGGGGAGGAGGGGAGGGAGTCAAGTTGAATGTCACCTACTCTTATCTTGGGTGGAAGGATTGGTTTGTGCAAATATCACGTGATTTAGGTAGGTCCTCCCAAGAACAATGTGTCCTGTAATGCAGTGTCACTTTTGGGTCAATCACCGTTTTTGCTCTTCAAAATAATTTCAACGACAAAATCAATTTTGATTTGAAAAAAGGTGCCTTTTGTATTCCCATAAATCTCACATAGGATGGGGGTTGGCAAGGAGGGGTGAGTGGGCAAGGATAAGCAAATCTCACCATTTTTTTTTAATCTGTCTTGCTTAATATTTACAAAATTATCAGCCATGAACTATAAGGGAACGGCCAGACTAAATATCGCGCGAGCGATCGATTTTTCGCAGTGAAAAGGCTGCAAGCTAAATTTCGCCCGCCCGCTAAGTGTCGGTGTGGCCACTTGCATTCACGCATTAGGTTTTAAGAAAATGGCTCGCTTGCTTGTGGCTCCCGCGCTCTTCAATCTGGCCGTTTCCTAAGTGTACTGCCAGATTGAAGAACGACTAGCGGCGAGCACGAGAGCGATTTGTCGCAGTGTGTTGAATGGGGCGCATTTAGAATCAACGTCCGCTAAACGCCCGGTAAAGACATGCGTCTCCGCTTGTTACTTCATTTATAAATCATGGATAAGCAGGTTACTTAAACCGCTTTATCTTTATTATATTTTTTTCCGAAGTTGTGCGCTATACGTGGTCTTGCGCCACCAGGCAGGTTCCTTACTGAACATTGTTGCTGAAAATGAGCAAAAAGTGATTGATTGTTAGATGCCCTAAGTAGTCTACTTCTGTGGGGCCCCCAAATGATGCCTACCTTTCATGTTTTTGATGACCAAAAAAAGGGGTTCACGTTTTTAAAAGACACACAACATGCATTTTCTTTCTTTTGTACTTTTTATGGTGCCCCCCACAAATGGATATCCTGCAATTACACTACTGATTACAGTATTTATGCATAAATTTCATTTTCTGAAATTAAATTGTCCAAATTTATCCATTTAGGAAATACATTAAATAAATGCAATTTATATGTCGTCAGTTATGTTCATGTGACTGCCCCTGTTAATTTTTTAAAATGTTAGCTGCCAAAAGAACTTTTAAGGCAATATACAGGGTGTCCAGTAACTTAACCGACACATTTTAAAGGGGGATTCTACAATAAAAAATAGGAAAAAAACTTCATACGAACATATGTCCTAAACGTCTTAGTTTTTGAACTACGGGGTGTAAAAAGTTTAAAACATTATAATTTTAATTGAGACTGTGGAACAAATAATATTATAATTATAAAATAATAAAATTGGTCCCCCTTATAGGCGCTAGACAGGGGAGTTTTTAAAAAGTTAATGCCGAGTGGGGTTTTTGGTGACAAATTTCTCTGTGAATAAGGTGCTTTGGAATGAAATAGTCGCGGAGAGAATGACCTTTTTGCCTGGCACTGAAAATAGGCGCTACGGAGGAAAAAACCTTTTTTTTGCTCTTCAAAAATTTTTGTTGGTGAAAAAATAGGCGCTCCGGAAATTCTAGTCTAGAGCGCCTCCAACAGTTAATACGGCCCTGCCCTCTTATTGGCGATTTTAAAGATTAATGAGACCTCTGGTGGTCAACGGCGCAACCTAAGAAAATTGGTGATCGGACATGTTTAACCATTAAAATGGACATAAAAATATTATTATTTATATATTCGTTATGTTTAACAAGCGTGTTTGAGCCTTGTGCGTCAATAGCTGTGTCTTTTTCTATCATTTTTATCAAAAAGTCTTTCTTTTTACCTATAGTAAAACGTTTATTATTGCATCAAAAGAGCCATTAACATCTAAAATAAAGACGTGTGTATATTCAAAATAATATGGTTGGAATTCAAGATTTCTTCTCTTTCCACTGTGTACCTACTATTGGGAGTGCAATCGAGGTATGAAAATACTGAGCTTAGCGTCAAAAACAGTTCTTCACTCATTCCGAAAAATATGTTATATGACGCTTTGTTCACTAATTACCATTCACAAAAAGTCTGTTAAACCATTAAGGGCACTACTCACACTCACAAGTCGAGCTTTAACACACTTAATACGTATAAATCTATACAAATTCACGGCTGTATTGAAACTTTAACAGTATTTTAAACAGTTTCAATACCCGATATCCGTAACAGGATCAAAATACCTGCATATTACCTGCTTATTGTGACTTTGTTTACGTTTAACAGCGCCCCCATCGGTTGTTAAAATTGCCAATCGAGCTCTGTTATCACTTGTAAAGCATTAAAAAAATCGAAGAAGTGGTAATTATAGGCGCAAAATTAAATTGCCAAGCCGTTACACGTTTTTAAGGCACCAAATTATTGAAAGTACCACTGGTCGAAATGCACGTTAAGTGCAAAAATAACGTTAAAGTATTTATCGAAACACATGCTATCCTGAAATCTCTCCACTGACATAATACATATTTTTTATTGTAGTTTTAACATCAGACAATCATCAGTAATATCGTTAGATCGCGTGCGCATTATACTAATCTAATTAGATATTACCTCTTGGTCCAGTTGTTATACGAGACATAAATGGTGTTTTCCGCTTTATCGATTATCATTAACAAGTGGTTTATTAGGGTAAGTACGTATGCTGATTCTTATTTTTTAGCTAAGAACATTATGTAAATCTAGAAAATGTTGTTTATGCATAAAATTAGAATACAAATGAAACCAAGCGAAAAAATATTTACCTTACTCCTCAATCAATATGCCTTGTATCGATTAATAACACCGAAACCGGCACAAAAAAATTGATGTGTACCGGACGCGACCTATCTGGGAGTATGTTTTCGACCCTCTAAATCCGAATTTCAAGTCAGTTTGGGCAGTACTGGTTCCAATTTCGAGTTAATTGCAAAAAACGTAAAAAATGGTTGTTTGCTATTTCTTACGTTTTTTGCAATTTACTTAAAATTGGAAAGTGTACGGCCTAAATTAATATGAAATTTAGATTTAGCGGGTCAAAAACATGCTCCTAGATAGGTGGCGTCCGGTGTACAGAATTTTTTTTTCAAAAGTTTTTGTACTGCGGACGCGACCTATCTACAGGCATCTTTTTTGACCCGCTGAATCCAAATTTTAAATCAGTTTAGGCCAATTTTGAATCAATAGCAAAAAACGGTAAGAAATAGAAAAAAATTGCACCATTTTTTACGTTTTTTGCAATTTGCTCGAAATTGGGACCCGTACGGCCTAAACTGACTTGAAATTCGAATTCAGAAGGTCGAAAAACATACCCGTAGATAGGTCGCGTCCGGTGCACATAATTTTTTTTTTTGATGTGCCGGTGTAATTAAAGAATAATCCATATTGCATCTACAAATTTAATTATTTACTTATCAATAGAAAAATAATTATAAATAATAAAAAAGGAATTTCCTAACTAAAATACATTTTTGTGTTTAGATACAATAACTTACTAAATACAGAATTAATGCTCTTATAAAAAAAACTTACTACCAAAATGATTTAATGTTAATCAAATTAATATTTTATTATTTAAATGTCATTTTAAAATGCTTAATGTTACTAACAGTTTTGGGAACAACCAAACGACGATATTTCATGTTTCCACATTGTAATAAAAAAACTTCAACTAAGGTTATAGAAAAACAATAGTGGCGACAGAAAAGTGCGATTTCTTTTTGTATAGTTAGCATTTTTATTTAAAGTGTAGTTAAAAAGAACCAAATAAAAATATATAAATTTGTTAACACTAATACACACTTTAAGAAAATAAATAAGGTTTTTTTATTCTACATTACATGGAAATATGGGTCAATCATTTGGTTTATCCAGGTTTAAAAATGTTCACATCTTTATGAACTCTTCTTTGCAAAATTTATTTATTTTAAACAAAAGAAAATTATTCGGTTAAATGTAATCTGTAGTGGGCAAAGCACATTAAACAATTTTAACGATAAAACCAGAAAAATCCACATTAGGTACGTCTCACGTACACAAAATGCAAACCTCCAACACATGGATCAAAAGGCAGGGTCACTACCAACCAACAGAGTTAACTATTTTGTCAATTATTAAGTAATCTTATCATATCCCAAAGACAATCAAATTGTCCTAGGCACAACCATTCAGGTATCCAAGTGGCTGGTTTTTCAAGGTTGTCGGATAAACATTTGTTGATTTTTTAAAACTTTGAACTGTCTGTACATATGTACTTATTTATTGTTTTTTATGCTTACAGTAAAATTTAGATCAAATAAAATCTAAAGCACCATAATTTATTAAAATATCTTAATTACTTACGTATTTTTACGAAGCTTGGTCTACTCAGGCCACAGTAATAGTAAAAAAATGACGATCGGTAGCAAATATTTACCAAAAATACCGACAGTGTACACACGGCTATATAAATAAAAAAGAGCAAATTCTTTTGCTTATAAGTAAAAGATATTGATTATAATATAGAAATAAAGAAGGATTTACTTCAAACGTATAAGTATTTGCTTACAAGTGCGAGAATTTACTTAGAGAAAAGTGCTGCTGCTATTCAGTAGCTTCAATGTTCTATAAGTAAATACTGCACTTGTAAGCAACTGTTCATACGTATGAAGTAAATCCTTCTTTATTTCTATATTATGATAAATACTTTTTTACTGGTAATTAAAAGCATATTCTTTTTTTTTATTCATATGGCCCACTATGCCATTTATATTTTGATTTTAATGATTTATTAGGGTTGTCGACGGACATACGGTGTGACGGACTTTTCTGGACAATTTAAAAAAACCAAAGCACATTTCTGCTAAATACCACTTGCTACTTACGTACTAATTGCTTTATTTTAATTTCAAATGTCAGATCAAACACAACACAATTTACGTATCCACCGTTAGTATTGTATTCGTTTTAAAAATAGAGAATTTACACTATTTTAACTTTTTAAATTGCAAAACTAATTTAAGTTTTATCAATATTCGAGGTTCTAATTTAATTTGAAAATAAAACAAATCCGCAATAAAATTTTATTATATTGCTAGTTTGTTAGTATTTTAATAATCTGGCAATTCATTGTGGTTACACGTTTTGTAATTTAATTAAGGATTTTTCAGAACGTGTATAAAAACTGTATAAATTTATTATAACTTTTTACGTACGTCGTGTCAGCTCAAAGGGTTCAATTGAGATACTGTAAGTTAAACACTATCAAGTAGAGATTAGACAAAAAACGCCTGCATGTAAACATCTTCCTGTTAGGACCACGTATCAATCTCGCTTTGTTGTTGCTTTACGCATTAGCAAAAATTACCTATTAAAGTTTT
The DNA here is from genome assembly GCA_014170235.1 of Listronotus bonariensis. Classification (NCBI taxonomy): domain Eukaryota; kingdom Metazoa; phylum Arthropoda; class Insecta; order Coleoptera; family Curculionidae; genus Listronotus; species Listronotus bonariensis. The sequence goes on from JACEGR010000622.1 coordinate 46,606, forward strand.
GAAGTAGCATAACGTATATATTTCCATAACCTAGGATTATTCAATAAAAAGATATATTTTTATAATAACGTGGTCGTTTGAGCTCTTAAATGAATACAAAATAATAAAGTTATTTTGTTCTAGTCTTATTATATACAGAGTATTGCATTAAGGAAAGTAATGGTCGAAGGATATGAGGAAAAAAATTCTTTGAAAATTAATTATAAGAAATCGCGGGAAATTATCTTTAACTTCCCAACTATACCGCTAGGAGGCGTAACAGCCTATAGTCGTAATTAAAAAAAAAACGTTTTTTTGGAAATCAATCAGTATAAGTTAGAAAAAGAATATTACCACGGTATTGCTTTTAACATTTGAATATTTTTAAATAATCACTCTTCATTGTAGGGCGTAAAATGAGGACTGAAGGGTAAAATTTTACTGCTGAAAATGCTCATAATTTTGTTTTGCCTCATCAGATTTTAACGAATTTTATTTTATTTTAAAAAGAACCATTACTAATTACGAAAAAAGTTAAACCTGGTCATATTGTCTTTTGTTGCTCCCGCTGGAGGGCGCTGTTTGACAAGTTTATAGTATTTTTGAAAATTTTTCTTTAAAATTTTCTATGGGATGCTATAGGAAACTAAACTAAATTTGCAACAAAAAAAAATAAAAACCACATATTTATGTCTTTATTCGTTCAGCAGTTATTGCAAAAACAATGTTTTTTTTACTAAATTGATTGTAAAAATGGCATGGCTTGCTGGATCACAAAAATTTTAAAATTCAATTGTTTTTTGAATAACTATAGCATTTTATTTGAAATTTCAAAGAAAAATTTAAAAAAACTCTAATCTCGTTAAGCAACGTCCTCTAGCGGGAGCAACAAAAGACAAGATGACCAGGTTTAATTTCTTTCTTAATTAGTAAAGGTTCCCGTTAAAAATGAAACCCAGTTCGTTAAAATCTGATAATGCAGAACCAAATTTTGAGCATTTTAGGCAGTAAAACTTAACTCTTTTTCGCAGCCCTTATTTTACGCCCTACAAAGAAAAGTGATAATCCAAAAAGATGGAAAATTCTAATAGCAATACCGTAGTAATATTTTTTTCTAACTTATACCGGGTGATTACCAAGAAAAATGTAATTTTATACACGACTACAGCTGCTACGCCCCCTACCCTGTGCCGAATCTAAGCATAGGCAGTTGCCTATGGGCCGCCACCATAAGAGGGCCTCCACCACACCACCAAAACTATGAAAAGGAATTACAAAGGAGAATTGTTTAAAGAAAATAAGAAACTACGTCCTTGAATGGAAGTGACGACCTTTTTGTGCATGAAAATATTTAAGGGGGCCTCCACCACATGCTCTGCCTATATGGGCCGCCGAAGCGTAAATCCGGCGCTGCCCCTAGCGGAACAGTTAGAAACTTAAAAATAATATTCAGATGTTTCTCGTAGTCGATTTTTTTCAGAGAATGTTTTTTTAATATCCTACGACCATTACTTTCTAAGATATGCTACCTATCTATCCTTAATGAAATACCCGGTATAAATCTGAAAAAAATATACAAGGAAAATTCATTTTTATTCATTCTAAAACTCGATGAAACTTCTTGACTTACCCTCAAAAAAGGATTTTTGATTACACCGCACCGTCCCGTTGTGGATTTGACAAAGCTTTATAAAGTAATACCCGATATCCCGGGAAAATCATTTTTCATCGTGTCTTTTCACACAGCTGGTTAGGCCTGTCATCGCACCGAAAACAAGATATTGTTTATTTGTTGCTTGAATACTGAATGGGTTATTGTTACAAAATAAAGGGAAAAAAATAACAGTGATATCTTGACAAGTAATTTATTTGTTTTTATCCGCATATATAGGACCATTGTTTATATTGAAAAAATAAAACGTCATGACACATATATTTTTTTCCAAAGCAGGCATAGTAAATAGTATGTTACAGAATGTTACTCATTTCCGACGAGAGGCGAGTGTTATGTCATACAAAAGGAAAATAATTATTTCGTGCGAGTTGCATACTATACTTTTTACATTTTAAAACAACATAAATTTAATGTTCTTGATTTGTGCCAAATCATTTGCCAGTCACGGCATACGCAATATTATAGCATACGGCGAATTATTTATCGAATGTGATTGATTAGTTATGATTAGTTAATTTTACGTACCTATTCGATATTCTTATACTCATATTTTATGCGACTTAAAAACAATGACTTTGGCTGAAAAATCATATTTAGAAAACCAAATTATCAAAAACATATACAAATTATCGTATTTATGAACATGTAAGACAATTTATGACAGCCGTGGGTAATGGATGTGCGTATTGATCGTTGGTAATGGGCCATCAACAGGTAAAAAAATTGAAAATTGAAAAAATACATTAATAATGTATACATTTTATAACAGTCGTCGAAAAAAATGTTTATGTATTACTTTAAAAGTACTTTTTTTTACTATTTTTTAAGAAGCAAAACATTACTTAATTTCGTGGTAAAAAAATCGTTACAGCTTATTTTACCAAATACCTAAAATTATTAAAAGTTGGCGATTTTTTTTTAAATTTTAGTCAACGAACTGTACCTGCGTAATTAGTATCTAACTAAACTTGAAATAAAAAAAAACAATTAACACGACTTAATAAAGTTTTATTTTATAATATGTTTAAAAAAAAAAAAATCTTACCTAAAATCAACCTGTTGTGTGCGATTTTAACGATGCTTCATTTTATATCCATATTTTAGAGAGTGGCCAGCGGTAGTGACAATACCACTCAAATGCTTACCTAGAACAAAATATTATATATATTCTCCCAATACGCAATTAACAAAAAATTAATATAATTTATTTTTACCCACATATGTACAGGGTGGGCAATTAAGTGAGTACCGCGGCTTTATCTCGGAATCTTTTTATCGTACGGCTTTCAAAAAAATTATTTGGTAAATATGGCCAAAAGAAATTTCTTGAAATTATTTTCAAGATTCTAAGTCGACCGCTAGGGGGCGTAACTGTAGCCACAAAATGAAAAAAAAACGGTTTTTCTTAAAAATAATTCCTATTAACTTATGTCACATATAAGGCAAATAGGATTTCGGAATTATTAGGATGTTTTTTTGTATAAAGCATTTTTCTCTATATTGCGAAATAAGAAGTAACGGAAGGGACCAATATTGATTGAAAAAAAAATAACAACTTCCGTGTTACTTAACAGATTTTAATAAACTTAGTCTCGTTTGAAAGAGCATTTAAGGACCAGTTTATTGTTTTTTCTGGTCTGTAGGTGAGGCTTCTTGATAAAGTTGCAAACTTGTGATTTTCCCAAAAATTTTAAATGCATTGATATTTCTTTTTTGAGATCATCTAATAAAGCGTCAAAAATATAAAAGATGGTAAAAACCCCAACTCAATATCGTTTTTCGACTTAGAGATATACATAAAAATAGATGTTAATTACTAAAAACTGTCGCAGCAATTCTTCCAAACTATGACCACTAATTTAAATTACTTTCGAAAGCACTTTTAAAATATTTTTTATAAATTTCGGAAGAACCTTTTTATGACACTACAAAAAGTTACAAACATGGCTTAAATTAAATGGCATTTGTTTGATTTTATCAATATCAGCCAACAAATCGATGACACAGACACTTTTTAAACTGACTTATCTATCGAGAACTAAAATCCTATAAAAACTCAAAATTATTATTATTTTAAAGGCAGTTTATAAAGATGTTTATTAATAGTAGGGTTTGAAAAAAATTGTCAGGCGAACGGAAAGATGTGGCTGATTTGGATGGCCATATTTCCAAAACTAATAAAGTTAGATGTACCTAATGTGATATTTTTTTAAAACTCTCATTAACGGCAATACTGGTAATAGTATTTTTTAATGAGACACCCTGTGTATTATATTACCATTAAAAAGATCCTTAAAAGAGCTTTAAGAAAATACCACAATAGGTACATCTCACTTTTTGTTTTGAAAATATGGCCATCCAAATTAACCTCACCTTTTAGTTCGCTTCGCAGGTTTTTGTGCTCATTGAAAACGCCTGTCAACTTTTTTCAAAACTTACTATGAATGAACTAAATCCTAGAAAAATTTCAAGCTTACAGCTCCAAGTTTGTTCTTTTAATTTTTTTAACTTTTAACAATATACATGATGTGCAGGGCTGATGCTTGCCAGGTAATAACTGTCGTTCGTACTTAGCATGCTCTGACTCATCACTATACAAATTTGTAGCCTTACAGGCCCAACGTTACTCGAAGGGTTCACTAGCTCTCCTACTCTGAAGTAAGGTGTGTTTTTGTGTTCAACTAAAATAAACTTAAAAGTTTATAAAATTTATAGGAAGATACTTTTGTAATATAGATTATTTGCTGATAACAATATAAAATTTTGGAATTTCAAACAGAGTATTTGGAGTATTTCAATGTCGGAAATTCCTGCAAGCATTATTGAATAGAATGTAGGGCTCTTATAAATTGCTCTGCATATAACAAATGCCAAAAAATATTTTGGTAAAAGAACAGGCGTAAGAAACAATATTTTTAAATTTAATTGTTTCTTTAAAGAAAATTGACGAATTCTAAGAGACTTTTTGGTTGCTAAAAATCTGTAAATATTATTGCAATTTTTGTAACTTAAATAAAAAGCAGGTTTTAAACTTTTTGTGGCACATAAGCAATTATTATTTTTCCCCATTTTAGTCTTAAGTATTAGATTTTGGAGAATTTCAAGGTCGTTTTTAGGACCAGAAAGATTTATAAACACTTCAATTTAAATGTATGTTCTTGAATCTTGTGACTAATGCTAATACTAATACTAAAATTAAATTTTGATTTATAAACCCGGCCTAAGACGTTTAAAATATATGTTTATCTAATGTTTTGGCTTATTTTTTATTGTAGAATCTAAAGTTTGGCGGTTGAGTTAGTGTACACTCTGTATAATCAAAACTTATAAACAATGTGGATGACTAACCACAATAACAAAAGCCGTAATGCAGCCTAATAAAAAGACCTAATAATTACATCACATACATGTATGTCCAAATCTTTATTCAAAAAGTGTTACACAGTTTCTCGGTGACCCAATTCATATCGATCACTGTAATTAAAAAAATAATAATAAAAGTATCTTTTATAGCTAAATGATTTAAAACAGGTCATTTTAACCGCACTAAAACTTTTTTTAAGCAATGTTATTTACATTTCAACACAATAAGCATGACATAGGAATAGAAAAATGAGGTCATCCTAGATCATCAAAGGCCGTTTTAGTTTAATTAAAAACGCAATAGTTTTGTGTCGTGCATTGGTGGGAAAGACTAATAATGACAAATAAATTGAAATAATACAAATTAAGGTCTGTAGATAAAGGAAAGTGGGGTCGATTAATTCGAAAAAATTCAAAAGCACTTTGGCCTCAAAAATATAAGAGGCATTTTTGTCAAGCTGAGAATATTGTTTTATGTATGGTAAGAACATTTTAACAACGCAAATTCTGTACTCTTTAAAAATATTAAAAATAAAAAAACATGAAAAAAGGCCGCCTACAATGGTTGGCTATTTTATAGAAAGGCGCCGCTATTCTTTACGGCGTCGTGCCAATAGACACCCGCATCAAGCGGCAAAATCATAAACGAAAGTTAGCAAAGGCGGCCGCGAAGACAAGCCTGCCAATTTATTTGCTTGAAACTTTTTTGTGATTTTTTCTTATAAAAACACCGAATTTACAGTTTAAAAATGTTCTTTTTATATGTATGAAAACCTCCTTGTTTAAATAAAACAATTTTCCTACTTATCTCTCTTTCTTTTATCCAAATTTTCGAGTGTAGTATAGGTAAAACTGTGTTATCATTATCTGTGCAAAATATCCTGTTACTACCTTGACCTGTACTTAAAATGATATTATTTATTTTAAATCCAAACTTTAAAATGCCTACTTTCATGGTAACGATACGAAGCCCACGAAGCTGCGATTGAAAGAGAGATACAGGGAAATTTCGCGCAGATAATGATGACATTAATGGCTTCTTTACTAAACGGGCAAACCCTACCTTATTTGTAAAGTTTTATTTTATAATTTGGTGCAATTTAAAGCGTAGTATATCAAACTCATATTACTGCAATTTTATTAAATACAAAACTTTTTGCATCGTATCCCCCTATATTTCACCAGCGAGACGCACGGCTGCGGGCTCGTTGCGGCTATGTGTGACCAGACCTTTATTCTATACTTCCCTATGCAGGTTACTAAAAAAATAACGAATTGGGGCATTAAAAGGGATTTTTTTTTAAAGAAGAATAAGCAAAATTAAAAAAACACAAAAAGGATTAACGCCTATAGACTACAAGCCAGAGCAAATTTTCAGGGGGTGATTTATACACAACGAATCACATATGATCTTGAAGTACTGTTCGAGAAACAAAGTTTAGGCACTATGCCGTCAAATTTCCGCGGTACAGGTGAGTGCACAGGTGAGTTGAAGTGTAGAAAAAAGGGGGTACTTTTCGATTACTTTATACATGACGGCACTATTCTCGTTAAAGAGGCAATGGAAAAGAAAGCTCTTAAACTCTGTGCCGTCAAAAAATAGCGGTACCTACAGTCAGAAAATTTTTTGAAATCGGCAAATTTACCCCCCTCCCCAGTTATTCGAATACTTGACGGCGATGATTCAGTTACCTTTGCATTTCCTTTAAAAGTATAATTCATATATGCCGTCAGAAAAGGGTGGTACATGCGGTCAGAAATCGCAAATCAAAATCGGATTTTTACCCCTCGGGAGTGGCATAGAATTTGACCGCATGTACCACCCTTTTCTGACGGCATATATGAATTATACTTTTTAAAGGAATTGCAAAGGTAACTGAATCATCGCCGTCAAGTATTCGAATAACTGGGGAGGGGGTAGATTTGCCGATTTCAAAAAATTTTCTGACTGCAGGTACCGCTATTCTTGACGGCACAGAGTTTAAGAGCTTTCTTTTCCATTGCCTCTTAACGAGAATAGTGCCGTCATGTATAAAGTAATCAAAAGTACCCCTTTTTTCTACACTTCAACTCACCTGTGCACTCACCTGTACTGCGGAAATTTGACGGCATAGTGCCTAAACTTTGTTTCTCGAACAGTACTTCAAGATCATATGTGTTCGTTGTGTATAAAATCACCCCCTGAAAATTTGCTCTGGCTTGTAGTCTACTAGGAAAGGTTATGTATATGGAATAAACGTAAGGTATAATATAGGCTACACAAAAGACAACCTTTTTTTGGTTGGAGGTTACCTTAAACTACAACTTCTAAAAAATGAAACACACAGCCATGTTTAATCACATTTTTTTAATACCAAAAATTTGACAATTTATTTATACAATATCTTTTTTAAAAGTTTTCTACAAAAACCATGTAGGATAAACTTTTATAAATCAAGGGGCCATATGATTAAAAACAAGCAAATGCTTTTGCTTATAAGTAAAAGGTATTGATTATATTATAGAAATAAAGAAGGATTTACTTCAAAGGTATAAGCATTTGCTTAGTGCGAGTATTTACTTATATAAAATTGAAGCTACTGAATAGCATCAGCACTTTTCTATAAGTTAATACTGCACTCTGTAAGCAAATGCTCATACGTTTGAAGTAAATCTTTCTTTATTTCTATATTATGATTAATACCACAATTACAAAAAAAAAGTATTAGGGCCTAGGGACTGTTATTCATACAAAACAAACATAATGGGGAATAGACACATACAGAAACTGGTAAAGCGTTTTTCTTAGTCCCGTTACACAGGAGACGTACCAACGCCATGGGCGTATATAAGGGGGGATTGAACCACCGCCCCCTTAGCATGAGAAAGAGAATAAATTTGTATAGAAAAGTCTTTGTTGGTGATGTTTTTATTGCAGGCGGTTATGTGGACCCCCTTAGCATACGGAAGAGAACATGTGGAGATAAAAACAGTAAAATGAGATGTTTTCGGAAAGCAAAAATTTTTTTTGCTCTTCAATTATTTTTGTTAGGAAAGACGAAATAAGGATAATGAAAAATAGGTTTTTAAATTGAAAAAAACGGGACTTACTGGTTACAAAAACGTTTAAAAAATATGCCAGTGTGCGCCGAAATCATTATAATAAAATTAACAGCACAGAGATATAAGAAAAATTTTCGTAAGCTTGTTTCTGCTGTTTTAAGGGCAAAACTTTATTTCATTGAAACCCTTGTTTTGTAAAGCCTTCCATTTAAAATTTAATTTCTCTTTGTTCCTCTTTTATGACAATTCCTAAAAAATTCAGCATTAGATAAATGAAATTTTTATTTTATTTCTTATTCTTATCACAAAAACTATGTTACAAAAAAAAACACTTTCAAACTTAACATCAGGTAAAAAGGTATGTTTTATGGAGTCTACTGAAGTAGTCCATGATCTTAAATAGCCACTGTTTGTTTTTTTTCGACTACTTGGTTTAAAACAGACTTATAACATTCATGACACTAGATAAAATTTAAAATATTTAGAGGTTAGATTGTTAAAAAATAGTAAAAGCAGTTTCATAAAATTTTTTGATAGCCCTGTCAAATCAATAAAGTCATTCAAAATGATTATCCAAATAAATCTTCTACATGACAATTTGCTTAACAATATAAAGGTAGTTTACTCTTGGAGAAAACCCTGTATACAAAATTAATATTTTCTCTTCGTGAATTATATTTTTTCACAAGCAAAAATTTTTATTGGGAATAACTTTTTTCAAAAAATAAAATTTTTATCCACTTTTCTCTTATCTCTTGTAAACCCCATTCGTGGACAGTCTGTATATTTTATTCACCAATTTATCAAGATTGTCAAGTATAGTAGTAAAAAAGATACCAAGTTATTTTGTGATTGTAGTTAAAGTGAAGGTTTTTAATTTATTTCATTCACCAATTTGTCAGAACTACTTTGTTGTATTTAAATAAAGTACCAACAGAAAATAAATCCAATTCAAAATTTTCCTGTATTAAAGATTTTTTTGTTTTGTTTTAGGCATGAACGTGATACTTGTATCAATAACTTGAAAGTTAATCTTAATGTTTCTACTACTAAGGCAGACTACATTAAGTCAAATCATTTACTTGAAACATCAGCCTTGCAACCAAATAAATCCAATCCAAAAGAAAGGTTTAGTATACATTTTTTTAAGTTAACAGTTATTTGCCTTTATTTTTACAATAGCCTAACTATATTAGCTCTATCCTTCTTGGTTATAGTTAAAAGTGGGTGGAAAAATATATTGGGCGGCAGACGTTTTTAGAGGGCGGCAGATTTTGTACTTATAAATAATTCTGTGGATTTCGATTTTTTTGTAGCTACAAAGAAAAGAAATAAAAGGTAACGACTTTTTTTTTTGGTCTTCAAAATGATTTTGCAAGGAAAACAGGATAAGGATAAGGGCGGCGAAAATTAAGTAGCCTACGGGCGGCAAATATGTAAATGCGCCTCTGGGTGGTACCTTTTAAATTTGACACCCTGCATAATAACTGAATAAGTCAACACATACCGGGTGGTGCGTCACCGAGCCCAACATAGGAAATCCCATGTTAATTTTTAAGGGGGTTAATTATTGGCTTCCCTAAACATTTTACAGAAAAATATAAGATAACTTTAATAAAAGACCAATATGACAAACCCTCGTGCCTTTATAAGCGAATCTTAAATTATTCAATTAAATGTAGTTGCAAAATTACCAAATTTTAGGTTCAGGAAAACCAAACAGGCACCTGTAAAATGAATGTTGTCATTGACATGAGAAAAAGTGTCAATTAACCAGTGATAACATTATAACAAATTGTTTGCTAGAGGCTGCTGTCTGTTTGGCGCTACCTGAACCGAAAATGTAGTATTTTTGCAATTACATTTAATGGAATAATTCAAGATTTCCCTATTAACATTCTTTGAAAACTTGGTATGAGGGTTTGTCAGATTGGTCCCTTTAAAAGTTATCTTCCATTTTTTTAATAAAATGTACAGGAAAGCCAAAAATTAACCTCCTTAAAATTTACTTGGGATTTCCTATGTTCCGTTCGGCGACGCACTACTCCTGTTTACAGAGTATATTTGCCGAAAAACACTAATATACTTTAAATGTTCAATAATTTTGGGGAGGCTAATCGCCGTCTCGGAGAGGCTAAGCCCCCTAGCCCTCCCTAATTGCGCCTACGTGTGTATCAATTATTTTGACGAGGTTGATATTTAAGATTTACCACTACATTTGCAAAAAATCTGGTTTTGTATAATTTATGTCTCTTTAGGGTCACCCAGGACATATAACGTATCTATTTGTCTAGTCCCATAATATTATATATATCTTTTTTATTGTAAGATATATATAGATAATAAATTTCGTAATTCGCATTCCGCAAAACGTAATATTCCCGAACACCATGGTAGTAGGTATTATATGAAAATCGATTGCTGCCAAATATCATTTCACCCTGGGCTATTTATGATAAAGTTTTAAAATAAAATTATTTTTAATATCCCTATAAAATAAAAGTTATGAGATAAAAAGAATTTTAAGGCATGAAATCCGAGACCGATAAAAACAATATAAAAAGGTTTATTTATTTTGCTTTCAAAAACCTATTTTCCAGAGATATAAACAATTATTTCCAATAAAATAATGAATCATTTATTTTTCCATTTCAAATAATTTTTGTTCATTGTTACAGTTTCGCAGAAATCAATTCAAAATTTAAATGGGATACCAATTTTTTATTTTATTTTTGGATTCCAGCTGTTTTTAACTATACAATCGTATAAACGTTTTTTTCTTTAAGTAATAATAGGAGGAAAGATGTTAAATTTATAGAAATAATAGTTGCAAACTGTTTTGTCAGTTTTAAAGATTTAGTATAGGACATTTTTTTTGTTTTTGCAAACGTCATTTTCAACATAAAATTTAAAATAGGTTAAATCGGTGGTATTTGGGTATAGGACATTATGCAACTTTAAGGACACCCTTTGTATAAGTTTATGTGGACAGCCGGTATATTAAAATGTTCGTCCTGTTTTACTGCTTAAATTAACTTTTTGTATCATTAAACCGAGTTGTTAAGTGCTCCCTGACAATAATTCTGTCTAAAAGAGAACCCGGACTTTATTTAAACCTTCATTAAGCACTTTTACTAACAAAGCTACCAATTTAAGAATGTGCCAGGAAAGCTGTAAAAGCGTTTTAACATTTTGTTAAAATGGGGATAATTTGGCAAAATTTGCTAAAGGTCACTGTTTTGTTTGGAATTTATATTTGGTAAATGTAAGGTCTGGTTTACCAGCTTCGTAATCGTAATTTTATTCTTAATTCTTTTATAGTTTAAGATCCGAATAGAAAGCGACCTGCACCCATCTGCTTACAGGGTAAAAACTATTTTATTAAAAATATGGTATTTAAACAAAGGTATTGCCACCACTAGCGTACCGAGGCGGGCACGGGGGCCCCAGTTAGAGGGGGCCCCCAAACGGTGGTTTTCATATAAAATAAGGTGGATATTAGGGTTTGGGACCGTTTTTTTTGCTTGGGTACCAAGATATAAAAGAAGGGGGCCCCATTTTGGCAAAGTATATCACGTTAAGCTGTCAAAATGTTTAAAGTTTTTATACCCAGGAAAAAAAGAAGGGGTCCCGATCTTTCTTATAAAGGAGGGCTTTATTTTGGAGGTGAGGACTTCTTTATGATAATTTTTAAAGACAAGAAAACGTTAAGTGAAAAGGGGCCCCAACTTTGCTTACCGCCCCGGTCCCCGATAGCTCTAAGTACGCCACTGATTGCCACAGGCTTGCCTAAAAATGATGTTTAAGGCTATAATTAAATTAAAGAAATAACCTCAAAATTCTTAACACATAATGGCAATCTCTATATTTTTTTACTCTATATGACAGTACTAACATATCACTATTTTCTTCTGTCCAATTGTATAAATAGAGCCATAATTTTTTTATTTTAAAATTTGAAAAAACATTACAATTTTTTGGTACATTCGGTATTAATTAAAAATACACATTTTATTAACTAGCCTTAGAATGTATTGAAAAAGTAGGAGTTTCAGGTTATTTTTTTACTTAAAATATAGCCTTGAACAATTAGGCAAGTCTGTGGCAATACCTTTGTTTCAATACTACATTTAGTATAAAATAGTTTTTATCCGGTAAACAGACGGGTGGAGGTCGCGTCCTATTCGAATTTTAGACGATAAGACTTAGCTTTCTATTGAATAATGTAGCACCAACAGCAGGGCAGATTATAAGTTTTTAATTACAAAATAAAATTAAAATTACGAAATTGAATAAACCCTGCTTAAAATTTCTTTTTGAGTGGCATTTACAGAAAAAGCAAAAGCCAAATATTGCATAGAAATTTTAAAGTATCATAAAAGTTTCTAGCTTGGTTTTTAAGCAACTTGCAACTTTGTAACAAAATACAAGGTTTTTTCATTTTTAAAAAGAAATTAAAAACGTGCTCTTTAAGGTAACGGCAAGTATTGTAGAAGGTTTCGGACCGTCAAAACCAACGTCGAAATTTTAAAACATCCAAAAACCAATTTAGCTCTTGTAGTTTTTCTATCTATGACTATACCATATTTGATATCGTTAATAAAAAAGGTATTCTGCCGTCCAACGGAAAAACACCGAATCTGACATTTTTTTCAAAAATTAGTTTTTGATATTTTCGTATTCTGTTAGCTTCAATCTTTCTATTGAAATCGATATTTTTATATAAAAAAACTGCTTAAAAAAATAAATAAATTTTGCCATTTTGTACGTATGGTTATAAAACGGGGTTTTAAACTAAACAATAACTTCAAGAGTTTTGCTCAAATCGACGAATTTTGGAAATACTTATAATTTTTAAATATAATAAGATATGACAACAAAAATTATTTGATTTACAAACGCTTACCCACCCGCCTTAATTTTATATCTTAAATGTAATTGGCAAGGAATTTTATGAGGCAAATCTTTAAACACCATTTTTTCAAAATTAATATATAAAAACAACCTATTTATGTTTTTGGATTATGACACTTGTCCTGAATATCTATTAACAAAATGGGCAACTTTTAAAGTTATGACGTTTTTCTTTCCTACAAAACTCACCCTTAGACTTTCATTTTAATACAAAAAAATTGAATTTATTACCCAAAAAATGGAGGAAAATTTTAAATTATAAACTTTTAATTAAATATTTTTTAAAGCAAAGTATTTTAAAAGTTAAACGAAACGAAAATAAATAACGCAAAATTTATTCAGAAAAATAAACAAGATTAAGGGGTTTTTAAATTAAATCGGTAGGTAGTAAGCAATTTTAAATAAATATTTTTGTTCAGAATTTTCAATTAAAAATAATTTTAAAGGCTTTTCATTTATACAGTGTGTCCCAGGATGGTGTTACACGAGGACAGATGGATAAAAAAATTTGAAGTCCTTTTGGGAAAACTGGTTGCATGGTCCAAATCTGATTAAATATAAAATTTTACTCGGATAGGTAATGGATGGATAGGGCGAGTTATAACTAAAAATATGAAAAATTATCAAGAGTAAATTACCTTTATTTTTAAAAATAGGACATTTTTGTACAATTAAATGTTATATAGAATTAAATTTTATCTCAAAGTTCAAAATTAAAGAATTAAATAAAAAAAAATGTATTTTTAAAAATTATTCATTAACAGATTTTAAAATACTTACCTAAATCATCGAATTTTAAAAAATATTTAAAATTATTAAATTTTCCTTTAAATTCGGTTTTCATTGTAAGTATATTATTTAGGTTGTAATGCCTAACGTAACGTCCTGTATAATAGCAATTGGAGTAAAATTTTGTATTTCTTACTTTTGGACCATGCAACCAGTTTTCCCCAAATTTTGTTTTGAAATTCAAAAATGTTTGGTCCATTTTTCCTCTTGTAACACCTAATCTGGGACACACTGTACAGGTTGGTGCCTTTTCGTTGACTTTGCTGGGTATAGCGAAAACTAAAAGAAATAGATCAAATTTGATTGCGCAATCTTGATTTCAATTTTGGTAAAAGAAAATCATGGCTAACTTGATTCGTTTTGGAAATACGAGTGTTTTTGAAATTTTTTCAATTTGGCCAGGTACCTACTTGTAACTCGCTAAAGAAAGCAAAAAAATGTAAATAGGAAAAGAGGCGTACCTATATTTTTTCCATTGACTTTTATTTAAAAACTTATAACACAAAGTTGGGTTTTTTGAAGGGAAACACCCTGTATATTTTTTAACCAATTGAAAGGTCGTCTTATAAGCCGTGAAAAAATACTGCATTTAATATCTTTAATTTGTAATAGTTTCTGAAATATCGCCATCGTCAGGATTTTAAAAACAAAATGACATTTTTTTAAATAAAAACCCTGTATTTTTTATTACCATTAAAATGATATTTTAAAGACCTGTAAGTATATACCAAATTTAAAATAATTTTCTCCAACAGTTTCGAAAATATGTGCTTCCAATTTTTAATGCGTATATCTGCTATTTTTTAGATTTAAATGGTAATATTTCCAATACTAAAAGATATAAATGTTTGACATGTGGTATTTTGTTAAACCTCTTTGAAATATCTATGTAAAGGTAATATAATATACAGGGTGTTTCGTTAAAAAAATCCCGATGATGAAACTAGTAAAAGCAAATATATCAAATGTGGTATTTCTTACGGCTTTTAAAGACAGCTTTTAACTGATGATAAAATATACAGGGTGTTTCATTTTAAAAACCCAACTTTGTGTTATAACTTTAAATTAAAAGTTAAAGGAAAAAACATAGGTATGCTATGCTATGCTGAATTCTACGTAAAAATCCTTAAAACTTTTCTATTTATATTTTTTATTCATCAGACATAAAATAATACAATGTTATTATAATATTAATTTATTAAGACAACAAAAGGAAATGGTAAAAATAGGTGCAACATTATAATTAAATCGTTAAATTTGGAACTTTGCTTGTCGAAGTTATCATCTTGGTAGCTAAAATAAAACTGAACTAAAGTTCGGGCCATCCACGCGCTGAAATAGGCCAAATGATAAAATAATCTAGAATCCTCTAGTGTAGAACAGTTGAGAACAAATAATCTTTTGTTGCGCTGCCAGTAAGGCGGCAAACATCGTAGGCTTTGATTTTTGCCGCTTCACCTTTTGATGATAGCCGCCACTTGGCTCGTTCGCTCACTTGATTCCATGAGTTGGAATAAGCAGTGTAATTTTATTAGAAATAAAAAGCAGTTTAAAAATCATCACGGGTCCCTATCCGTATTGTAAGGCGCATTCACAGAAGCGATACGTTACTTTCAATCTGTTACGTTAAACTTATCAAAACGGCACACGTATCCGTATCGCGATCGGTAACATATCCCGACTTTAGTACGTCAAAATTAGAAAAAAGAAGAATTATAACCATAAAATGTGAATAATTGATTGATTGACAAGTAAGTTAAAAGCTAAAAGTTAAAAACATTGGATCTAAAATTGCATCCATCCATTTAACACGTTGCAATTGCATCCATGCAATTAAACACGTAAAGAAGAGCAGTTGAACCACAGTAAAATCACAAAAAAACTGTTAGGCGTCTATTTGAAACCTATTATATTAGGATAGAAAACCTCAACAAAAATAATTTAGGTTGTTGCATAAAGAATTTTAAATTACCTTACGCAAGTATGCTTTTAAGCTGGGCTTTAAATATTTTTTTGATCGCTTTTGCGGAAATGAAAAACCCGACTTATGTTTCAGAAAACGACGTAGTTTTAAAGAAAAATTTAGTCTTGGAAGTCTCGACAATGTGTCCAAAATATCATGGGAAGAAGAAAATTTAGATGAACAATCGACTTTAAGGCGCACCCGAAGTTTTGCTATATCACGGGAAAATCTTTTCTACAGCTTGGATTATACGGACACTAAAGAAAATAAGAAAAGAAGAGCACAACTCATACCGAGGGCAAAGCTTATCGAAAAATCATTTATTAAAGATTCAAGGTAAGAGCATTTTAAGTTTATAGGGAATAAAATTAGTGTTCTTAAAAATTTAAAAAGCACTTGTGTTCTATTATCTTTAAACACAATGACACATTTTCATTAACTTAATTATGGCTTTAAAAATTTTATTTTTTTTTTTGTTTTTTTTTTAAATAAATTTTGGTTCAACACAAAATTAGGTTTTTCTAGACACAAAACAGAATTTGCTATACAAGGTGTCCGTAAAGGTGATGTCGTAAATGATAGAGTGAGCCAAATAATGTTAGTATTTCATATAAAAAGGTTCTATCGTGCTTTGGGGAGTTAATTACCGTCAAAGTTAGAATTTCAAAAAATGTATTGATTACTTTTGAACCGGTACTACGGTATCAATATATTTGGCAACTCAATTATCTTAAGCCGCGTCCAGATTTGCGCGCTCCTTTGAGGCTAAACAACCGACAAGATCTGAATCACCGGCGAATCATTCACCAAGCCCTAGAAACGAAGTGAATTCCGTCCATGTCCACGTCCGCACTATGTGGCGGGGTATGCGCCGTGGAGCGGCACGGCGATTTGTTGCAAGTCTGGACGCGGCTTTATATGTACTACTGCTTCTTTCCATTGGTAAACGGCTGCTTAGTAGGGTGTTCAGAAAGTTTTGAGATACTTTGTAACTAAACGGTGCAGGAAAGTAACATTGATGTTTTTTGTTTGTACATGTCATGACATGTCGTAGTCCTACATAGTTATTAGTAAACTATCAGTTTGCGCCAGTTCGTGTCCAGCGATTTTAGCGCAATGGCGTCGTGGACGACTATCGAGTGCCGTGCAATTTTGAAATACAACTTTTCACGTGGGTTATCTCAAGAACAGTGTTTAGAAGAAATGAAGCCTATACTTGGTGATGACTGTCCATCTCGTGCGACCATATACAGATGGTACAAACAATTTCAGCGGGGCTCGTTTTCGCTTGAAGACGCCTCACGCTCAGGTCGACCGTGTGAAGTAGTTACCCCAGAAAACATATCTGCCGTCCAAAAAGCTATAGAAACAAACCGACGAATTACCTATCGACAGTTAGAAGAGACATTGAACATTAGTTTAGCAACATTACACACGATCATACATGAGCACTTGGGTTTTAGAAAAATTTGTACTCTTTGGGTTCCACACAAGTTAACTCCCGAGCAGCAGACACAAAGAGTGAATTGGTGTAAAAAAATGATGTCCAAATTCCAGGAGGGTAAATCTAAAGACATAGTGTCGATCGTCACGGGAGATGAAACTTATCTTTATTATTACGACGTCCCAACTAAACAACAGAATAAGATATGGGTTTTCGAAGGTGAAGAAACTCCGACCGAAGATCGCAAATCAAGATCTGTAAAAAAATAATGATAGTTGTTTTCTTTGGTTCAAGAGGAATTATTGAACGTGTTGTGCTCCGAGAACAGAAGACCGTAAATGCTCTCTGGTACACTACAGTATGCCTTTCAAAACTTATAGAAAAGTTAAGAGTGATTCGCCCAAACTCGCAACTCGCTAGCTGGTACCTTCATCACGACAATGCCCCACCTCATCGAGCTGAACTTACCAGTCAATTTTTGACAGATGCAGGCTTGAGACTTTTGGAACATCCGCCTTATAGCCCCGACTTGGCGCCGTGTGACTTTGGGTTGTTTCCTTTTGTCAAGAGCCAACTGAAAGGACAAAAGTTTAAAACTGAAGACGCGCTACTGGAGGCCTGGGATAAAATATGCGCTGAAATTTCAAATGAAAAGTGGAAAGCTATTTTCAGTGACTGGTTTGTTAGAATGGAAAAGTGTATTCAATGTGGTGGAAATTATTTTGAAAAAATCAAATAAATGTACGTATATCTCAAAACTTTTCGAACACCCTATACATACAATATATTTAAATGGTTAACTCCTTGGGTACTGCAAAGACATACCTAATGCTTGTTTTTTGTTAAATTAAATCACTTTTTAAATTTTGCAAAAATAACTTTTTCTCACATGACTGCACCGTCCCTGGTCAGGTAAACCTTTATTATTTAAAATATTTGTTAAACAGCTGTTTAGAAATGACCTCGGAAATGACATCTTCCCTGCGATGTTACCAAACATCTTTTATGTGCTTACAACTTTGCATTAGCAGTGGTAAAAATAATCTTGTACTTGTATCTAGCGTACTTGTTTTAAAATAAATTAGTTTATATTCAAATAAGTTTTACAAACTTTGGGACTGACCCATCTACCATAAACGTTCTATATTTTATAACGTCACATTTAGACATTGCATAGATTAACCACAAAAAGTTTCACAAAATTAAATTTGTTAAAAAACCGATACGAGACACGAAACTCTTAAAAGTCCTAATATTTCTTTAGCTCCCGTACTTCCTGCATTTTATCTAGTTTTTTTTTATCGCAGTATTACACACTAATTAAATACAACTCACTAAAAATCAAATAAATACCTCCAAAATACCGTAATATGTTAAACAATAGCTGTCGTTACGTTCATACAGCGCCGTAATAAATTAAATGTATTAATCACTTACAACAAGTGGCAACATCGAAGAGAGCACGTGAATCACCGAATGACAGAGCCAGGGGAGTGCGTTCATAAATAAAAAATGAAAGTAACTGTACTCTGTAATGAATCAAAATGACATTTGAAATATATTACATTAGCAGAAAAATTTTGAACGCTACTCAGGAAATAAAACGTAAAAAAATGTCCCTTGTAACCTGGCATGTAACGAAAAATAATTAAAGATTTTATTTATTTATTTAAAATGTAATATAAATTACAATTTAATATACCAAAATCCAATTTATACACAAATCCAAGGTTTATTAATGCAATAAATTTTTAAAGAACTATATATGTGTTGTATAAAAATATTCCTATTTGAATTTAAAAAGGTTTGTAGGTATTTTGTGGCTTCTTGCAGAGTATAGCGAAAACTAAAGAAATAGAACAAATCTGGTTACACTGCCAATCTCGATTTCAATTTTTAAAATGTTTCAAATGGTAAAAGCAAATCATGGTCAACTTGATTCGTTTTGGAGATACAGAGTGTTTTTCAAATTTTGTCAATTTGGCCAGGCACTTGTAACTCGCTTGATATTAGAGATAGAGAAAAAATGTAAAAGAAAAGTTTTAGGGATTTTAGGTAGAATTCAGTGGCGTACCTACATTTTCCATTGACTTTTATTTTAAAGTTATAACACAAAGTTGGTTTTTTAAATGGAACACTCTGTATATTTTATCACCAATAGAAAGGTATCCTTAAAAGCCGTAAAAATACCGCATTTAATATATTTAATTTTTAATAGTTTCGGAAATATAGCCATCGTCCGGAATTCGATAAAAAAATAGCATTTTTAAAATAAAACACCCTGTATATTTTATCACCATTAAAAAGACATTTTAAAGACCTTTAAAAATTTACCACATTTAAATTATTTTTCCAACAGTTTCGGAAATATGAGCGTCCAAATCTTAATGCGTATATCTACTATTTTTTGGATTTATATGGTCATATTTCCAAAACTATAAAAGATAAATATATCAAATGTGGTATTTTTTTAAACCTCTTTAAAATATCTTTGCAACGGTAATATAATATACAGGGTGTTTCGTTAAAAAAATCCTGATGATGACCATATTTCCGAAACTATTAAGAATAGATATATTAAATGTGGTATTTCTTATAGCTTTTAAGGAAACCTTTCTATTGGTAATAAAATATACAGGGTGTTCCATTAAAAAAAAAACAACTTTGTGTTATAACTTTAAAATAAAAGTCAGTGGAAAAATATAGGTACGCCACTGAATTTTACGTAAAAATCCCCTAAAACTTTCCTTTTTACATTATTTCTCTATCTCTAATATCAAGCGAGTTACAAGTGGAACACTGTATATTTTATCACCAATAGCAATAAGCAAAAATTCATATTTTTTGACATACACGAGAAATTGCATTTGTCTTTTAGACTCCATGCAGATCTGTTTATAAATAATATTTTTTTTGAAAAAAAAATTAATAATTATAAAAAAGTTTAACAGCGCACATAAAGTAGAGCCCACGCTGTATATGAAATGCTAGTATGTCTGCTGCTGTGACTTTTACTGAACAACCATTTACCTATAAAAACAAGCATTAGAATGGGGATTTAGCTCCCAAATATTAATGGTATCAAATGGTGGCTAAAATTTAAAGTTATAAGGTTTGTTCACGCGTCAAATTTGTCGTTCCATGATGCCATGTTTGTAACATTATACCTCTGTAACTGAAGCGTGAACATTTATTTAAGGCAGTACTAACATTATTTTGGCTCACACTAGCACCCTTATCATTTACGACATAACCTTTACATAAACTCTGTATAATTTTTTATTTTTTTGATAAAGGTATGATTATTTCTTGAATGCAAATTTAATGGTAAACTAGAGCAAATTCTGGACAACTTGAGTCGTCTTAAAGGTACAGAGTGTTTTTTAAATTTTGTCAATTTGCCCAGGCACTTTTAACTCGCTTGATATTAGAGATAGAGAAATAATGTAAAAGGAAAGTTTTTAGGATCTTTTTTACGTAAAATTCAGTGGCGTACCTATATTTTTTCCACTGACTTTTATTTTAAAGTTATAAAACAAAGTTGGGTTTTTTTTTTTAAATGGAACACCCTGTATATTTTATCACCAATAGCAATAAGCAAAATTCATATATTTTGACATACCTGATAATTGTATTTTGGCTTTTAGACCATGCAGATCTATTTATAAATAATATTTTTTTTGGAAAAATTAATAATAAAAAAGTTTAACGAAGCGCACATAAGTAGACACGCTGTATATATATGTAATGCTAGTATGTCTGCTGCTGTACGACTCTTTAGTTTCTCGCAGAATCTAATAAAATAATATTTTTATCATAATGATTTTTTATAACGATCAGCATTTTAAAAGGTATAAAGATATAACAAGAAAAAATAAGTCAGGGAAAATGTAACATAGTATATGTAGGATGTAGGTATTTATACTGTGACATCTAAAATATTCAATATTTTATGTTTCTTCCAGATATGAATCCTGTATAAAAAAGTGGCAAGTGGAAAATATTTCTCCTTCAATAAAGAAAATCCCAAATAAGCCGCCGGAAATTCCCCTGATTACAGCCCTCTGCCGCAAAGCAACAGTCAGAAAAATTTTCCGCTCGATGGTAATATTTACGACATTCCCCCATATACACGAGCAGAAATAATAGTCCATTAAAGGAAGAAGATACGGAAAATTTAAATGCTGATTTTGAAAAGAAAATTTCAGATAACAGCCGTTATAGGTATAAAATATTTCTATTATTTCTACATTAAGTACACTTATAGAGGGTGGCTGTCTAACTTATTCTAATTGCGTATAACTTTAAAACAAATTAAGTTATCAAAATGCGTTTTTCGTAATAAGTCTCGATTTTTGTTATTATTTAAAAAAGAGGGAAACATTTCTGAAAATAAATGTTGAAGAGAATTAAATTATGGAACGGGCAGTCGTGTGGCACCACATTTTAAAGCTCCTGAGTACTTTATAACTCTAGAATATAGTCAATACTTTTACCTAGTACAAAATGCCGTTACTTTAAAAGTTACCTAAATACTTGATTTGGATGGCCATATTTCCGAAAATAATAAAGTTAAATGTACTTTATGTGGTATTTTTTAAGCTTGTTAAAATGACTTTTTAATGGTGATTAGATTAGCTTGAAGGTGGATTGTAAAGTTAAGACCATACTTATTTCTTTCTTAAAGCGATGCCGATGATTTATTGCAGCAAAAAATATTCAATCCGTGCGCCACGTGCCACAGTTCTATAGCAGGCCAGAGACGAAATAAGAGGGTGTTTTTAAGTACGTGATACGTGTTTTCGCAATGTTTTTATTTATTTATCTAAAAATATGTAATCAGGCTCTGTCAGAGGCTATATGCTTTCGAAAAGGTTTGTTTACTTTATCATTTTTTGTGTACATAGCGGCATCACTTTCAGAATGAAATATATATGGTCTTAACTTTAATCCTTTAACACTGCAACCTGCTCAGGTTTATTGTGTATCCTCCATCCCTATGTTAGAGCACACTATCCAAGTCGGTCTTTTTATTCAGCACATGGTAAATGTTGCCGTTTTAGGTTTTTTCTCACCCAACCTTGCAAACCGCAGACGACAAAGGGCTTCACAGCAGCACCAGTGTTCTGCGGTTTCTTCTTCTTCCTGGCAGAACCTGCATGGGTTTTCTTCTGCCAGGCCTATTGTTTTCAGGTGTTTATTCAGTCTGCAATGACCTGTCAGTTGAACCACTATATTTCTTACTGCCTTCCGGTTGTAGGTAATTCAGAAGGTCTTTTATAAATTCCGGCGAGTATGCCTTTATGATTTTTTTCGCCTGACGCTGTCCTGGTGTTTTTAAACACCAGTCTTGGGATTTCCTCATGATCCATGATCTAATAGATGACCTTACTTGGCATGACGGAATACCACAATAGAGCTCGGCCTACCATTGCCCTGCCAGCATCCTCCTCCAGCCAGTTTATCGGCTTCCTCATTGCCCTGGTGGCCCTCATGGCCTGGTACCCAGGGAATAGTTAGCTTGTTAGACACACCCACCTCTTTCAGGGCGGTTATGCAGTCCTGCACCAGCTTAGAGCTGATCTTGCATGAACTGACCGCCCTGATGGCTGCCTGGCTCTCCGAATAAATTACTATGGTTTGACCTATGTACCTTCTTCTGATGATTTCCCTAGCACATTGTTCAAACCGATGGGGGTGTTGTTCAAACCGATGTTTATTTTCGTCCTCGGTTTGTCTCCATATATACCTGCTCCGACTCCTTGGTTCATTTTGGAGCCATCTATATACTAAATTAGGTCGGCTTTAACGGGAGAGCCTGCCTCCCAGTCCTTTCTATCTGGTTAAATTGTTGAAAACCTTTGTTTAACCAATAGCTTGGTACCATTTTATCCGAAGGCTTCTCACACAGTGAGTTGACTTCTTGGTCCTCCTTGAATCTCCATTGTATGGCCCTTTCCTGTCTTATAATAGGCCTTGTTTGAGTGGCGGTAGGTTAAGCAGCACTTTCAGAACTGCAGTAGGGGTCGTTTTTATGGCCCGTCTTTGTATACTTTGTAATTGCCTTGTTAAGCATGGCAGGTGATGGTAATACTAGGGTAGGTAAAAAAATAAGATATATTGTTTAAATAAAGCACCCTGTATATTATATCACCTTTAAAAAGATCTCCAATAAAACTAAAAAAATACTAGATTACGTTACGTACATCTAACTTTATTATTTTAGGAAATAAGTATGGCCATCCATATCAGGAAATTATGTAACTTTTAAAGTACGTCCATTTCGTAGTAGGTAAAGGTATTGACTTTACATTCTAGCGTTTTAAAGTACTCATAGGAACTTTAAAATGATGTGCCACGCGGTCCCCCTCCCATTTATTTTTTTCTCAAGTTGGCTCCCATCCGCCATCTTAATTGTTGCAACTATTATTTTTACGTTAAAAAATAGTTTGTGTCCTCTCATTAGTCATACTCAAATTTTATAAAGAAAAAATAAAAGGTACAAAAGTTAGCTGGGGATGGAACTATTTACGTCCTCACTGTATAATATTAAGCTCTCTCCGAGCTATACAAAAATGCCTACATTCAGCCACTTCAATAGGTTGATAGGCAAATAGGCATTCGTTGTTTAACCTTTACCTATGAGTATTCTACACGCTTTAGACCGTCTCCTTTTCACGTATTGCCTATGAACCTTATGAAGTGGCAGAAAGCAAATGTAAAAAAATTATTTTCTAAAATTTTATGGATTTATCTACTGTTGCGTCCAATAATTGCTTAATTTTAGCAAAAAGTGTACCCTAAATATAATCTAAACTTATTTGGCTCAGGACAGATCTGCAGAGTTCTTTTGTAGCAAAACTTTGGTAAATTTTTAAACAACGCCACTTATTTAACCGGAGGAGTTTTTAATCCCATCGCAAATATATGTTTACTATTCCTATCAAAAAGTGTTGTCTAAAACGGGTTGCTGTCTGATAATAAAAGTGTGATTTTGTTAATTTTTTCCTATCGTTCATACTAGGCACTAAAACTTTGTAATTTTAATTTTCTTAAATCACCTAAAATCATTAAATTAGTCTTTATCCGATCATGGCCATGTACATAGATGCAATATTAAATATAAGCCTAAACAAATCAGGTAGGCGTAAAAACTTTTTAAAATAATATATTCTGATTTAAAATAATCTCAGAAATCCAAAAATTAAAATACATAGGGTGTTCCATTACTTAATTCAAAACTAGAGTCATTTCCGAAAACTGTTAGTTTTCTATGTAATCAATCTAAAATAAATTTTATTTTAATTTGTCTCATACTCCTGAAGTTGTGTCTAACAAAATAGTTGACACCCGTTATAAATATACATGTATATTTAATCCACTATTTTAATTTAACTATGTACCTAAATAAAAAAAAACATCATACACTAACATAACAAAATCATATATATTATTTTTTTGTTGCAGAAGATCTCTCGAAGATTTGGCAGGTTTAAATCTTCCCAATTACTATCCAGACTCCGAAATAACAGATAACATATCATTCACCGATAATCAATCGACTTTTTCACAAGACAAAAGCAGATACCTTTCATTGGATAACCTACCTTGGAACTTTGCGGAACAACCCGAAAGTATTCCGTATGATGAAAATATTGTATTGGCAAAAAAACAGAAGGACTCTATGCCAAGCCTAGAACTTTAAGAGGTCCAACTCCATATTATAACTTTGATTACGCTAAATTACCTCAATTTAGTACTGAAAAAGTCAAGAAGACAGAAAAACTTGCCGACAGCCAATCAGACCAGCAATCTAGTTTGGAGTTTGAGACAAACACCAACTGTGATGAAATAAAACTTAATAACGACAATATTACAAAAGATGATAGTGATAAAGAATCTATAAAGCCGAATGAATTAAAAGCACACTACTCTGTTAACGAAATAATTGACAAATTGAAAACAAGAGCAGATTTAACTCATGAAAAGCGTCAAATAAACTCAGGTAAAACTGAAAGTGAAAAACTAAAGAAAAAACAAAATACTGATGCTGAGACTACAACTATTGTAACTGAATTTCCTCAAGAAACGGTTAGTGAAAATAAGCCAACTACAACTAAAAAGATTAAAACGTTAATAGAAGTTTCTTCTGCAAAAACATTTGTGCAGGACACTGCTAAATCGGATGATTTTAAAAGTATTGTGACTGTAGACGGTGTTGAAAATTCTAATATTAAAGACATCCATGAAGAAGAAAACAAAAGTCACAGTCACAACTACCTTAAAGAATTTCTAGAAACACAAAAAGGGTCTAAAAAGCCACTGCAAAGTTTTATAGCAAAAAAATTTTCTAATTTGACGAGAAGAAGTTGCAAATCGAATTTAGTGGCCAATCAATTTTACTCCCTTCCCGATATTACTGCGAGCAAAAACTTACAAAAGTGCGAAAGAATTGATAGAAAATTAAGAAAGTGCGAAAAGTTAGATACAGATGATAGAACTGAAAACCGATTTATTGTAAATATAGGACGGCATTTTGATATCACAGCAAAAAGCTCTATACCGGTAGATTTTCAAGTAAAAATAGCTAAAGTTCCCAAAAAGAATAAGAAACAAAATAAAAATAAAGACAAAGATAAGGCGTTTAAAGAGGCCGTGAAAAATATCAACACCACACTTCAACGTAACGGCTTTAGCGTAGATTTTAACAACAACGATACCAACGATATAACCTTTGAGGTTAGAACTACAGAACCGTTAGAAGTTAAAAAAGTTACTACAGAAGAAATGGATCCAGAAATACAGGAAAAACTTGATAATATGAGAAACTACTGGACAAAAATAGCAGGAAATGATATACCAAATGAAAAATGTGACGAAGAGAAAGATAAAGATTTGAAACAATGTAAAATAATTGAAGTACAAACCAAAGTCAACAATGTTAAGAAAAAATTTGAACCAACGATTGAAGTAGCTGAGGAAAAACCTCCAAACAAGGTACAATTGGCAAAACAATTGTTTGAACCAAAGCCTGTACCGGAAAAAGTAGAGAAAATGTCCCCGATCATAAAAGAAACGTGCAGTTACTTTGAAAAAATGTATCACACAGACAAAATGCTGGATATGAAAGTTTATGTCCAAGTTCAGTGGAAATCGTAAGCCAATCCAATAATTACTTCAATAACACAGACAATCAAGATTTAAATGAAATGACGGTAAGTTCTACTAAAGAGAAAAATAAACCAAAAAAAATCTCACAAAATCAAATAGCTTAAGCATACCTGAGTTTGACCATGTGAGATACAAAGTTATAAAACCAGACTTGTTTAACAAAAAGTTCTTGCAAATTGTGAAACTGAGTCGCAGTTCGACGGTTTGATTCAATATCTGCAAGACTATAGTTTTCAAGAACTGCTTATCGATAATAATATTGTGATAATAGAACCAATTCGCTCAAAAATTCCGCACTATAATTCGAAGGCACATTTAAAAAAACCGAAAACATCCAGTGGTACTGTTGTCAATACGTGCAATACAGAAGGAGAATTCGATGACGTCAAACAAGGAATCAGAAAGCATTTCTTTTATCATCCAATCAGGGTTAACAAGGAGGTAAACGATGATGAGTTACCAAATCCAGAAGTAGTGAGGCAAGCAAGACAATTTTTTGAAAAAGGATTGTTGAAGTCGCAAAGCACTGAGAAAATGTCGCTTGAAAAAGAAACATATCGAGAAGGAAATGTTGATCCAGATAAAGATGAGTGCAGTACCTCGGATTCACATTCAGAGTTATCAGAAGACCAAGAAAATATGTATGACTCCCTTGATAATAACATCTGCATAAACGAATATGTTAGTGAAGATATTCTGGAAAAAATTCGAGAACACGGTACAACCGTAACCTATTACGGTGGAAGGGTAGTTAACCGACAAGACGGAGAACCAACGTTAACGAAAGTTATAATGGAAGAAATAAAAGACAACGAAAAACGATGTATGGAATGTAAGGGTTGTAGAAGAAGAAGCATCGACAAGAAATTAAATGATGGCAACAACGAATATCAAGGAATTAAGTTTAAACTGGTTAAGTCAAATAGTTGTAGCAGTAGATTAGAGTTAGTAGGAGCAGCTTCTACAAAGAATTCGAAAAAAGATATCCGATAAGAAAAATAATAAAGTTGTAGAAAAAACAATAACTGCATTAAAGAATTGGAAGACGAAAACGAAAATAAAATAAATATTAAAAAGGTACGGAGCAGTACCCCGATAAAAATGCGATTAATATAAAAATTAAATTAAATAATAAAGTAGTTGATCAGCCCAGAATTATTGGTGAAGAACGGAAAAATCCAGATAGCAATAAGTATACTCAATGGAGTGAATTATCGAAAGAACAAACATACGCAACTATTCAATTTAATAAAAAGACAGAACCAAAAATTAAAAATTATGACTATTACGCAAAAATTACACCAAAACATAAACCAGCAGATATGGAATTTGAACCCTATGAGGTAGCATAAAACTTTAGAAACGTTGGAACAAGAAATCTGGATAATTAATGTGTTAATTACTATAACTAGTAATGTAGGTTGCATAAAGATAGACTCAGTAATGTCAGTACAGTTGTGGAACCATGTTATTTGGTACACATCTAAAAACTTTTTATTGCTGATTTTCAAGATAATGTCGGTCAAGTCTTCTTTTTTGTAGTTTTCAACGATATGACTAGGACTCATACCTATAGTTATATATTTACAAGTTAACCTAAGTGTATTTTATTATAAGTAGTAGTTATATAAAACGGTTATGCCAAAAATGACTAATAGACCATTTCCGTTGATTTGTTTTTCGAGAATTTACATTATTAACTTTTTGGGTGCCTTGTGTATTTAAAATTACCTATACAGTGTGTCGACGTAAGTTAACGGCATAGGGGAAACTTTTTATTATTAATTTTACGAAAAAAATGATTCTTTCTAAAAGTTCTGCATGGTTTAAAACCTAAAATGCAATCATCAGATATCAAATTGTGTCAGCCATGTACGAGGTTTGGCCAAAAATGCAATTTTGCTCAAGAGTAAAGTACCTGTATTTTTGCTAATATCGCAAATTGTTATTAAGAAAAGATGTTTAGAATTAGAAATTAGTTCCAAATATGCAATTTTGTTCATTTCCAAAAAAAAATCTGTGATAATGGTACAAATTTAGGTTTGTACATTGGTGTACTATTTTTTATGATTATAAATGTCATAGGACAGTTTTAAATAAACTTTTTAAATTAATCGTTAATAAAACAAGAAGAATGTATTAGGCACTAATGTAAAAACGTACATTTTCTCGTTTTTCGCAGAAAAAAAACATTTTTTTTAATTTTTTGGAAATGAACAAAATTGCATATTTGGAAGTAATTTTTGATTCTAAACATTTTTTCTTTATAACTATTTGCGATATTAGCAAAAATACAAGTACTTTACACTTAAGCAAAAATTACATTTTTGGCCAAACCTCGTACATGACTGACACAATTTGATATCTGATTATTGCATATTAGGTTTTGGACCATGCATAACTTTTTATAAAGAATATTTTTTACGTAAAATTAATAATAAAACAGTTTCTCATATACCGCCAACCCACATAGACACACTGTATATATCATGTACTCTTAAGACAGATATGTTTATGTGTCGCAAACGATATCTATAAGTCACATGTATATTTAGGTTAGGACTCAATTAATAATAATAGATAAGGTTTGGGAAATATAATAATATGTCATTGATACCTACCTATTAGGAGGGACAATAAACTAAGATAAAGATAAAATTATACAATAAATGTTGTTTTATTTACCTGCAATATAACTTTATGGCGTACTGTCATTAGAAGATATTTAAATAAAACATTTTCGTTAAACTATTGATAATAAAAAATAGACGTAATTTGTGGGGCAACTTTAAACTTAGCTTATATAGTCTGTTTAAACTTTTATGCTATGTCGGTATGAACTATTAATAAAATAAACCCTTAAAGATAAGAATATTTCTTGCAATAAAATGTTTAACCGCAATTTACGGGAGTCAAAGGAACAGTGTCGTATTATTAATTTTACAATCAGACCCTGCTCTCCCGACTACCGGTAATCGTTTTATTGGTATTTTTTAAAAAGTGGTTTTTATTAGTAGATTATGCCGGCGGAGCTTATTTGGCTGAAAATACTATACATGGAAATATTGTTTAAATTACCCTTAAAGTTTTCGTGCGTAAAGATTGCGTGCGTACATTGTTTATTGTTTAGTCTACTTTTCTAAACTATATTAAGTACTAATAAATGTTAATAATTTTAAAAATAGATTAAACAAAAAAATCACGCATCTCCAGATGGTGTTGTCAAGTTGATTTTTCAAGATTGACAAATATCGATCTCTAATCGAAGCGGAATAAAATTCAGGAAAACTCTCGAACAACGTTGTAACTTGCAAATGGTGTAAAATGGAGTTATTCATAGAATAAAGGTAAATATCATCTAAAGTAATTGTCTAATAAAATAAAAGACCTTATTTATTTCACCTAAAAATATATTAGTGATTAGGCCAATTTTCGCGGAACAACGTTGAAAGTTGTCGGTGGATTTTTGGTATTCATTGCCAAATACATTCAATTATGGTAAAAAAAACGCATATCAAACGTTGCTAAGGTCGGACAACAACTAAATTAAAGGGAATCATGTGTCTAAGTATAAAATTGCTTGGTTCTTATTCAATGACTTTTGTTTGTCCCTATTGTTATTTTGTATTTCAAACTCTATAATACAGGGCGTTTCAAAATAATTGCACCAAGTTTCAATGGCATATTCTACTTCAAAAATACGCCCTAGTTTCCTGTATAAACAGATAAACACGTCTCCGATTTTTGCTTTCTTTTGCGAGATACAGGGTGTTGAAATTCTAAGAATACAAACATTATTTATCATAATTTTTAAACCACTCTAGGTATTCAATTGGTATTTGGTATATTGCTTTAAAACAGTAAAAACATTTTTTGATGCGAAATAATCTTTCCAAGATCAGTGGCTATTTTTCAAGCAAAAAATTGATGTCCCATTGCTTTATTCTAAAACAAAAAGTATTTTTCAAATCCTCATTGAATTTGGAACAAACGACGTCGCACAGTTAGCATTGCGAATGACATTCGGTTGGAATACCCCCAAATTTTAATATGTTGTACCTAGATCAGTCCTTTCTAATCAGCATCTTAATGGAACTTATTTTAATCTGACCTGTATTTTCAGAGATATAGATTTTTAAAGTTGACAGTTTTAAATTTCGGAGATTTTACACCAAAACTGGTTTTTGCCTATTTTTTCCTATTTCACCTACAAAAAGAAGCAACTTTCTATACACCAAATTTTAGGAGAGAATCAGGCTATCTAATATTCCACCTGTAATTTTGGAGATATAGATTTTCAAAGTTAACAGTTATAGATTTCAGAGATTTTACACCAAAACTGTTTTTTAATATTTCACATACAAAAAGAGGCGAGTTTTTATACAACCGATTTTTGGGTAGAGAATCAGGCTATCTAATTCTGTACAAAATATTTTATATTAGACTTACGTCTTTCTCAGTGGCGGCACAACATAAAAATAAAAAATCTAGAAAAAGGAATTTTTCAAAATATTTGAGATTAAACACGAAAAAACGGTTAAATATTTTTAATTTTTTGGATGTTGGTAAAAGTATTTGGAGAAACAGTGAAACTAAGCTACATAGTTCAAAGATGAACACGCTTTGTGGGATACCGTAAACCTATATAATTACACAGGTCAACATTTGATCCGAGAAGGAACACCGAACGTAACAAGTGTATTTATAGGTTTTTGGGTCGCTAATTCCGAATTCGAGGTCAGTTAAGCTTTATCACGTCAGGTTCAAGGGCATTTAAACGTCAAATCGACAAAAATTTTCCTAAAAATCTGAAAAAGTCATAAAAATGGTTTTTGGATGGCTGAGTTCAAAGCCGCAGTTATTTTCAACATTTAAGGGCATCTAAAGGTCGTGTCGAGGCCATTTGATGGTCAAATCGACAAAAATCCTTGAAAATGTCAGAAAATTGCATACATATTAATTTGGATCACTAAACTCATGGCCACTTTTATTTTTTTCAGTCAAGGTCATTTAAAAGTCAAATCGACAAAAATGGCATGAAATCTGAAAGAATTTACACCTAAGTTTTAAGAATGACTTTAATCAAAGCCGCAGTTACTTTTACCATTCAAGGACATCTAAAGGTCGTATCTAAGTCATTTAAAGGTTAAAGCGAAAAATTTGGTCGAAAAGTACGAATACATTTTTCTCAGATTTTTTTAGACAAAATGTTATGGTTTTTAGATTTTAAGACCAAACTGTTCGCTTTAACCTTCAAATCACCTTGATACGACCTTTAGATGTCCTTAAATGGTTAAAGTAACTGCGGCTTTGATCAAAGCCATCCTAAAAACTTATGTATACAATTTTTAGATTTTTCAGACCAGTTTTGTCAATTTGACCTTTAAATGGACTTGAATCGTAAAATTAAAAGCGGCTTTGAGTTTAGTGACCCAAGTTAATACGTATGCAACTTTCAGATATTTTCGACCATTTTTGTCGATTGGACCTTTAAATGACCTCAATACGACCTTTAGATGTCCTTGAATGGTTAAAGTAACTGCGACTTTGATCAAAGCCATCCTAAAAACTTATGTATACAATTTTTAGATTGTTCAGAGCAGTTTTGTCAATTTGACCTTTAAATGGACTTGAATCGTAAAATTAAAAGCGGCTTTGAGTTTAGTGATCCAAATTAATATGTATTCAACTTTCAGATATTTTCGACCATTTTTGTCGATTGGACCTTTAAATGACCTCAATACGAACTTTAGATTTCCTTGAATGTTAAAAATAACTGCGGCTTTGAACTCAAGTCATCCAAAAACGTGCGTACGATCTTTTTTAGATTTTTCGGACCATTTTTGTCGATTTGACCTTGAACCTGACGTGATAGAGCTTAACCGACCTCGGATTCAGAATCAGCGACCCAAAAAACCTATAAATAAACTTGTCAGGTTCGGTGTTTCTTCTCGGATCAACTGTTGACCTGTCTTATTAATCTATTTTTTTAAAACTACACATATTGAACTATATGAAAAAAGAAGCAAATGCTTTTGCTTATAAGTAAAAGGTATTCATCATTATATAGAAATAAATAAGGATTTACTTCAAACGTATGAGCATTTGCTGACAAGTGCAGTAGGTATTTACTTATAGAAAATTGAAGCTACTGAATAGCAGCAGCACTTTTCTGTAAGTAAATACTCACACTTGGAAGCTAATGCTCATACGTTTGAAGTAAATCCTTCTCTATTTCTATATTGGGTCAAGTGAATAAAGCTAAGCAAATGCTTTTACTTAAAATATTAAGAGATAAAAAACACAGAATTGCTTGAAGCAAATAAAGCAAATACTATGGTGTCAGCTTTTACTTAACTTTATTCACCCAGCCCATTATGATGAGCTTTCACTTATAAGCAAAAGCATTTGCTTCTTTTTATTCATATGGCCCATTGAATAAACTCACACATGATAGATCTAATTTGGGCTTTAGTAAACAGGTATTTCGTATCTTTGGCACTTTTAATCTATTTAAATTCGGCCAGTGGCGTGGCAAGCATTTAAAAAAATATATCAAATTAGGAATATTTTTTAAAAATATCAATCAAATGCTTATTTCGCCACTGGTCAAAAATAAGAAATAGGTACCTGCTTTATGCAAACCCAAATTCAATTCATAGTTCAGAATTAATCATGTGTGAGTTTATTTAATATTTGTTGTTTTTGAAAAAAATAGATGGATAATTATTTACGTTTACCGTAACGCGCAGAGCGTTATCAGCTTTAAACTATGTAGCCGAGCTTCACTATTTCTCCAAAGACTTGTAAACAAAATACTAAAAATAAAAATATTTAAAAAAATTTTCATTTTTAATCTCAAATATTATGAAAACTTGCTTTATTCTGGATTTTTGTTTTATATTTTTATGTTTGTGCCGCCACTGAAGATGACGTAAGTCTAATATGAAAATATTTTGTACATAATTAA
>JACEGR010000622.1:80015-238960 GCA_014170235.1 Listronotus bonariensis
TTAATTATGTACAAAATATTTTCATATTAGACTTACGTCATCTTCAGTGGCGGCACAAACATAAAAATATAAAACAAAAATCCAGAATAAAGCAAGTTTTCATAATATTTGAGATTAAAAATGAAAATTTTTTTAAATATTTTTATTTTTTAGTATTTTGTTTACAAGTCTTTGGAGAAATAGTGAAGCTCGGCTACATAGTTTAAAGCTGATAACGCTCTGCGCGTTACGGTAAACGTAAATAATTATCCATCTATTTTTTTTCAAAAACAACAAATATTAAATAAACTCACACATGATTAATTCTGAACTATGAATTGAATTTGGGTTTGCATAAAGCAGGTACCTATTTCTTATTTTTGACCAGTGGCGAAATAAGCATTTGATTGATATTTTTAAAAAATATTCCTAATTTGATATATTTTTTTAAATGCTTGCCACGCCACTGGCCGAATTTAAATAGATTAAAAGTGCCAAAGATACGAAATACCTGTTTACTAAAGCCCAAATTAGATCTATCATGTGTGAGTTTATTCAATGGGCCATATGAATAAAAAGAAGCAAATGCTTTTGCTTATAAGTGAAAGCTCATCATAATGGGCTGGGTGAATAAAGTTAAGTAAAAGCTGACACCATAGTATTTGCTTTATTTGCTTCAAGCAATTCTGTGTTTTTTATCTCTTAATATTTTAAGTAAAAGCATTTGCTTAGCTTTATTCACTTGACCCAATATAGAAATAGAGAAGGATTTACTTCAAACGTATGAGCATTAGCTTCCAAGTGTGAGTATTTACTTACAGAAAAGTGCTGCTGCTATTCAGTAGCTTCAATTTTCTATAAGTAAATACCTACTCGCACTTGTCAGCAAATGCTCATACGTTTGAAGTAAATCCTTATTTATTTCTATATAATGATGAATACCTTTTACTTATAAGCAAAAGCATTTGCTTCTTTTTTTCATATAGTTCAATATGTGTAGTTTTTAAAAAAATAGATTAATAAGACAGGTCAACAGTTGATCCGAGAAGAAACACCGAACCTGACAAGTTTATTTATAGGTTTTTTGGGTCGCTGATTCTGAATCCGAGGTCGGTTAAGCTCTATCACGTCAGGTTCAAGGTCAAATCGACAAAAATGGTCCGAAAAATCTAAAAAAGATCGTACGCACGTTTTTGGATGACTTGAGTTCAAAGCCGCAGTTATTTTTAACATTCAAGGAAATCTAAAGTTCGTATTGAGGTCATTTAAAGGTCCAATCGACAAAAATGGTCGAAAATATCTGAAAGTTGAATACATATTAATTTGGATCACTAAACTCAAAGCCGCTTTTAATTTTACGATTCAAGTCCATTTAAAGGTCAAATTGACAAAACTGCTCTGAACAATCTAAAAAATTGTATACATAAGTTTTTAGGATGGCTTTGATCAAAGTCGCAGTTACTTTAACCATTCAAGGACATCTAA
This sequence comes from Listronotus bonariensis, assembly GCA_014170235.1. Taxonomy (NCBI): domain Eukaryota; kingdom Metazoa; phylum Arthropoda; class Insecta; order Coleoptera; family Curculionidae; genus Listronotus; species Listronotus bonariensis. The sequence goes on from JACEGR010000622.1 coordinate 81,480, forward strand.
AGGTCGTATTGAGGTCATTTAAAGGTCCAATCGACAAAAATGGTCGAAAATATCTGAAAGTTGCATACGTATTAACTTGGGTCACTAAACTCAAAGCCGCTTTTAATTTTACGATTCAAGTCCATTTAAAGGTCAAATTGACAAAACTGGTCTGAAAAATCTAAAAAATTGTATACATAAGTTTTTAGGATGGCTTTGATCAAAGCCGCAGTTACTTTAACCATTTAAGGACATCTAAAGGTCGTATCAAGGTGATTTGAAGGTTAAAGCGAACAGTTTGGTCTTAAAATCTAAAAACCATAACATTTTGTCTAAAAAATCTGAGAAAAATGTATTCGTACTTTTCGACCAAATTTTTCGCTTTAACCTTTAAATGACTTAGATACGACCTTTAGATGTCCTTGAATGGTAAAAGTAACTGCGGCTTTGATTAAAGTCATTCTTAAAACTTAGGTGTAAATTCTTTCAGATTTCATGCCATTTTTGTCGATTTGACTTTTAAATGACCTTGACTGAAAAAAATAAAAGTGGCCATGAGTTTAGTGATCCAAATTAATATGTATGCAATTTTCTGACATTTTCAAGGATTTTTGTCGATTTGACCATCAAATGGCCTCGACACGACCTTTAGATGCCCTTAAATGTTGAAAATAACTGCGGCTTTGAACTCAGCCATCCAAAAACCATTTTTATGACTTTTTCAGATTTTTAGGAAAATTTTTGTCGATTTGACGTTTAAATGCCCTTGAACCTGACGTGATAAAGCTTAACTGACCTCGAATTCGGAATTAGCGACCCAAAAAACCTATAAATACACTTGTTACGTTCGGTGTTCCTTCTCGGATCAAATGTTGACCTGTGTAATTATATAGGTTTACGGTATCCCACAAAGCGTGTTCATCTTTGAACTATGTAGCTTAGTTTCACTGTTTCTCCAAATACTTTTTACCAACATCCAAAAAATTAAAAATATTTAACCGTTTTTTCGTGTTTAATCTCAAATATTTTGAAAAATTCCTTTTTCTAGATTTTTTTTTATTTTTATGTTGTGCCGCCACTGAGAAAGACGTAAGTCTAATATAAAATATTTTGTACAGAATTAGATAGCCTGATTCTCTACCCAAAAATCGGTGTATAAAAACTCGCCTCTTTTTGTATGTGAAATATTAAAAAACAGTTTTGGTGTAAAATCTCTGAAATCTATAACTGTTAACTTTGAAAATCTATATCTCCAAAATTACAGGTGGAATCAAAATAAGTTCCATTAAGATGTTGTTCAGAAAGGCCTAATCTACAACATATTTAAATTTGGGGGCATTTCAACCACAAGTCATTCACAATGCTAATTGTGCGACGTCCTTTGATTTTCGGACTTTTTCCCGAACGATGCACCGTTTTCAAAGAAAAAAATAAAATCCATTTTAATGCATGACAAATTTGTTTATAAAAACTTCAGAAAAATAATATGTTTTCAAGATATACTTTATATTGGTTAGGGGGATTTATTTATTTGATGGTCTTTTTGTTGGGTACACGTCAAATGTCAATCTTGAAATATTGGGACCGCTTCGGTTCTGGCCCCGGGTTATAGCGTGCTGACCCTGTTCAGCCCTATTGACCCCTATAAAAAGGCTTGTCGCCTAAAACAAAATAAAGAATAACCTCCCGAACACACAAAAATTCTAATTAAAAATCGACGGTATTAAGATAAATTTAAATTAAAAATTAAAAAAAAAACTAATATTTAAGTTAAAAATGTTTAAAATTTTAAATGATTTTAGCAAATTTGTCATGCGTCAAAGGAGTTTTCATTGTTTTCTTTGAAAACGGTGCATTGTTCTTGAAAAAGACAGGAGATCTAATTTGTTTCAAATTCAATAAGTATTTTAAAAATAATTTTTATTTTAGGTAAAAGCAAAGTCGCACCATTTTTTCCTTAAAAAAATACTCCTTAAAAATATGGTATAGACGCCACAATTTTTTTTAATTTTAAATCAAAAAATATCTCTTGCTGCTTTATAGCAATGTACCAAATACCTGTTAAATACCTAGACTCGTTTAAAAATTATAATAAAAAAATATTTGTTTTCTTAGAATTTCAACACCCTGTATCTCTGAAAGTAAGCGTTTCCGAACATATGCTTATATAGAAAACTGGGACTTATTTTCGACGTAAAATATGCCATTGAAATTTGGTTTATTTATTTTGAAACACCCTGTATATTAAAAATGCGAAAAATATGGAACAACGTTGTAAGATACAAGCAGTACAACGTTGATCCATTTTTTGCTGTAAAATGCTCCATAGCCTAAACTATTGATAAATCGTGTAAACATGTAAGTTAGAACGTTGTTCAAGCCGCCTTTTTAATTATTCTTAACAAAATACTCACTAAATTAATGGAAAGGGCGGACTTAGTTTATTTAACAGAAAGAAACCACTTAACCCAGCAGCAAAAGTAAACAAAAAGTTAAAACCTCGACTCTCACAAAAACATTTACCAAAGAAACTCAAAGATAGCAACTGCTAGTAGGAAACTATACAAATCAAGTTTGCTCAGCTATATAAGTTTCGAAATCTGATATTACTTGTAACAAAGGTACTTATACAAACCGCAACTAATTTTTAAAGGCGAAAAAGGATTTAAAGTTGTTACAAAGTTTTATGGACAAAAGGCTTCGTTTGCTTGCACTAAAATTAAATTTGAAATCGGTCGTTTTTGTAGGATATTTAAGTTTTTACTGTTTGCAAAAGAGTAAATGAAAATACGGCCACTGTTATTGCTTTAAACAATTATTTCTGCTTGAAAGCAATGTAAAAAACAATTAAATAAAAGCGCAGATAATATAAAATAATGATTTTATATAAACAAGTGTTGAGCAAAATACTGAGCAAAATAGTATTCTGCCGAATACCGAATACCAAACACACAAATGTATTCGAATACTATTCGAATACCGATAAAATGTATTCTGAATACTATTCAGAATACGACCCAACTCTGCTACTAGTATGGCCATTTGTTGTCATGGTGAATTTTCTGTTAGGAAGTTTTTAGAACATATGCAGAATTGTATTTATAATAAACTGTTTAACCATGAATGAGAAAGGAAACCCTTACCTCACATCAACATGTAAAATTTGTATATGGATCAATCAACAATTTTTTGTCCAGGTTTGAAAATGTTCATATTTTCCTGACCATTTTTGTAATACTATTTATTTATTTTTAATAATAGATAATTACTCGCCTTTTTGTTAACTGTTATAAGCAGAGCACACAAACAGTTTTAACGATAAAACATATTTCGGCCAGTGGTCCGATAGACACACATTAAAGTCAACCACTCTCTTTACGAAAGTCGGTCGCCTGAGGCCGAAGTTATAATAGAATAAAAATGACGATTAGTCGCAATCATTTACCAAGAATACCGACTTACGGACAGTGTACACACTACGTCAGTTATATTTTGATTTTAAAAATTATCGGGGACTTTTCTGGGATCATACACAGGGTGTTACGGTACGAAACTTAAGGGAGTAATTTCTTATGTATTTTTATGAAAAAAGTTCTCATAAACATATATGTCCGAACTTGTTTCATTTTTAAGATATTAGTTTATGAGTTAGTTATTAAAAAAAGTCAATATTTTTATTAATTTTTTTAATCCTTTAACCCATTAGGTTAGGATTAAATTTGGTACACTTATTAAAAGTACTAAGGCGCTTGTAAAGCGCTAGATTACGATTATTGGGTCTAGTGGCGTCTCAGTGAGCACCACAGCCAAGATTACTTGAAAAAGTAAGTCACTGACTTTTTATAAAGTTTTTTTTATAATTAGGCAATTAAGAATCCAACTTTTTAGTTCCCTGTATTTTCTTTGCATATGGTTTTGTTTAAAAAAAAATTAAAGCCACTTTAATTTTTTTTAAAAGTGCCCATAGACAACATGATATAAAAAGGAGAAATAAAAACTAAATAAGTATTTGCTTTAAATTAAATAAGCAATCGTGTATTTTATGGGAAATCGTCATTTTCCTTATTTACCAAGTTCAAAATTGTGTTTTTTTTGGATTTTAGTTTATGCTGGTTTTTCTAGAATGACTTGAAGTGGCTTAATTTTTTTCTCGAAAACAAAGCAATATACAAAGAAAATCCAAAAGACTAAAAAGTTGCGTCTTTTATTGCTAATTCTGGAAAAATGAATTTTAGAAGAAGTGCCCACTAAGACGCAATAAATGTACCGGATTTCATCTAAATCGGTTAGAGGATTTTAAAGATATTTAAAAATACCGACTATTTTTTAAAAACTATAACACCCCGGATTTCAGAAATAAAGCAAGGCCACACATATGTTTATGGATTTTTAGTAGTTAGGAAACACCCTGTAAAAAAAAACTGGATAATTATTTAAAAAAAAACAATTTTGAAGGTGAATATCAGAGGTGCATATCACCCCTTAAATGTGTTAACTTGCCAATAAAAAAATACGGGTCTTTTATTTTTTGATGTGCCACAACATATTGCAGTTTTATCAAAATCGGCGAGGGACACCTGGGAAAGTTTTCTTGTAAGAGGAACTTTATAATACAAGTAACTTAAAATCACTCAAAGAACTATTAAAAAAATAATAGAATGCAAAAATAATAACAATAATTATTAATTAAGAATTTGTTTTAGTTGAAATAGTGAGTAATAAAACACACGAATTTATATATATTTTCTGTTTTTTACGAGGGACAGAGGACACATACAATATGGTTTAAAAAGTGGACATTTTTATTATGATAAGTAAACTGTTCTCAATAAAACTTATTAGCCTGTGTATTATTCGGTAAGAGTTGTCCATATTTGTCGCATTTAATTAAATTATAATATAAACATATTTTACATAAGCCTAAATACTAACAAATCGTAGATACATATACATTACCTGACAATTTTTAATTTTTAAAAAGTCTAAAGTTGATGTTTTTATTCTTAGTGTTAGTATGTATTTTTTAAAATCCTTTCGTTACTTTGTATAAAAATATGTTAACTTTTTTAAAGCGGGGAGACTAAACACTATACAGTGCATCTTAAGATAGGTGTTGCAAATGGACCAAACATTTTTGAATTTTAATACGAAATTTTTTGGAAACTGTTCGCATGGTCCAAAACTAAAAAATACAATATTTTACTCTTATTGGTGTTATAAAGAGCGAGTTATAACTAAAAATATGAAAAATGCCTATGCCTAAGTAAACTACTTTTATTTCTAAAAATATAACAAAATTGTATAAGCAAATGTTGTAGAGAATGGAATTTGAAGTTAATAAAAAATGTTATTGCCATTTTTTTACCTTAAGCATTACAACTTACATAATGGGCAAAAGAAAGCTAAATTTAAAAGAAAAGTTAAAAGTTTTAAATATCTTTTTACCGTTATCTGCCTTAAGCCCAGTATTTTAAAAAGTGTTAATGTGTAATGTAAAAAAATTGACAAAAATAGTGTTTTTCAATTTAATTTTTAACTTTAAATTTTAACATAAAATGTTATTCTCTACAACATTTATTTATACTATTCTGTTATATTTTAAAAAATAAACTTACTTTACTCTTGATCATTTTTTAGTTATAATTTGCCCTGTATATTACCAATCGGAGTAAAATTTCTAATTATTAGTTTTGAGCAAACTGGTTGACCTAAAAGGACGTTTAAAAATTCTTTTAACACCTATCCTGGGACACACTGTATATTTATAATAAGCATTTAATTAAATAAAAAAAATATTGAAATAAGTCAGTGTAAAAAGTAATTATACAAAACTTTAAGCATCCTTGCAAGTGTTGACTTGTTATTCCACATACATATTATGTAGTTAAAATAAATTGTTTCAAAGCTAAAGAATATAAATCCAAATTGACAAAATCGCCTAGGTACATATATAAAATATTTGGTTGCCTAAAAACATATAATGAATTTATTAATATTGCGGTATTTAGCTTTAGCTAATAGTGATAATAAAAATATTTTTAAAACAATATTGGTGCAACAATGATGTCATGACTTATCATGATAATACTAACTAATTTTGGTGACTAAAATAAATACTCGATTTAATATACAGCGAGATAGGTCTCGGTAAATAATAATAAATATAGATTATTATGTATTGTTATACAGGGTGTTCGGAAATTAGGTGTAAAACAAAAAAACCACCAAACCCTTGGCCAAAAATATGATGATTTAAATTAAATTATATTATTATAAACAAATTTGCATACTTTGGACGCTAGCCTTATTCTTGGTTTCTTTTCATATTTTTGGTTATAAGTTGCCCTGTATATTGCCGATTAAAATAAATTTTTGTATTTCGTAACTTTAGACAATGCGACCAGTTTTCCCAAAATTTTTATAAACTTTTTTTTTGCTATATTTATTCATTTTAAATAGGTAAAAACATACCTAATTATGATATGCAAGAAGCAAAGCACTTTAAACAGTAACATATCTTCAGTGTAATTCGCAAAGTGCTTCACTCTATTTAATTCAGATCATCATTAGAAACTCGCTCAACTTCTTTTAATCGTATCCAAATTTAATAAATTTTACTTTACCAAATAAGTTTAAATATGTTTTTCCCTTTTTTTTTATTTTTATGACATCTCACGAAGGCTTATGCCTAAATACCAGTGTACCGTGAGTGCCGAGTTACTGGATGTTTAACCCAATATGTCGTGTTCCGTCAACGTTATCCAAGCACTTAAACATGCAGTTGCATTTCACAGCACCTTTTAGACAACGCGGTAGTGCCACCACGGACGTTATTTTTAAATAACTACTACCTAGAAATGGCAGAATACGACACAGTGGTTTGCCATTGCCAACTGTGAGGTGACGAGCTATTAAAAATCCGATGTCCGACTCCGAGATTCGAACCCGGATCGCTGCGGTATGAGGCTGACACGCTAGCCTCTGCACCACTGCTCGCCACAGTTTAACGTTTAAACCAGAACAATCCACAATATTTTTCGTCTTCTGTACACATAATTTAAACCTACAACACCAGGATCAGAAGGCAGGGTCACTACCAACAGAGTTAACTATCCTGTCAGTTACCACCACATCCTAAGGACAACTACTTCATTGTCCAAGTAACTGGTTGTCGGAGGGACATTGTTTGTGCTTTGAACTGTCTGATAGACCATAGTTCAACTTTGTTTTTACGGTTACAGTAAAATTTAAATCAAATACGATCCAAAACACTTTAATTTATTAAAGTCTAAGGAACATCTTTGAACGGTCTAATGGAACATGGTTTATTTTTGTTTATTTTTTCATGCTCAGTGTAAAATTAGGATCAAGTACGATCTAAAACACCATAATAATCTTTTTACGTCCTAAATATACTGCAAATTTTTGGATTTGAAATATTCATTTTTACATATTATTTTGGCTTAATATTAAAAGAGTACCGATCGAAAATTCGTGTCAAAATATCGGCATTATCGGTGGGATTTTTGTTCGTTGAAATATCTTACTTCTGATGAAGTAAACAGATATATATTCTTACGATAAATTTTCTCAGAAGATGCATTTCCATAGGACTAGTTTTGCCGGAAATCGAGAAAACCCGTTTTTACCCTTAAAAATTCACCCTCTTCTACTTCATGACTTTGAATCACCCGTAATTTATTTTTCCTTTTTCTTTTTGTTATCTTTCTACATTTTTTAAAAGGTTTCATCCTACTATATTTTTTTTTCAAAAATTATCAACACGTTAATTTTCGATTGAAAATAAGAGTACTTTTTGGATATAATAATGTGAAAAAATTAATATTTTAAACCAAAACAATGACAGTGTTTTTGGGACATGCAAATGAACGTTTTTACCAAATTTTGTGAAAATAATAAATGTTTTGTTAAAGAAAAAAATTTAAAACAAAAAGCTTGATTATTTGAATTTTTCACATAAATGTTGGGGTTATGTAAAAAAAGCGTCATTACAGAAGTTATAGATCTTTTTATTGCGTACAACTTTGCCATTTAACTTCTTTCCATAGGACTTGTAGTTTTGCCGAAAATCGAAAAACCCGTATTTTACAATTAACCCCTCCCTCCTCCCCCTTTCCGACCCTAAATCGCCCGTAATTGTTTTTTTTTTATTTTTGCTATATTTTTACCCATTTTCAATGGGTTTCATCTAACCATATTTTTATTTACTTTTTACCTCTTTTAAAGGCCTCAGCACTGGTCTATCATCTAGCTGTATACCACTTGACCTTCAAATTTAATTTGATTAAAGCATCCAAATATTTTTTGCAAGATTGATGGACAATAATATAAAAAAACCATTAACCGCTTTGCGGTCTCGAGTTTTTAATTTTAAAATAAAGATCCTCGTGTTTTTATAAAATTATTGTGCACTCAACTATTTTGCAATTTAAATCTCACTTAAAATATATTGGGTAAATTACTCCATTAAATTTATAGGTTTTGTGATATAATATATGATATAATTTTTCGTAAACCCCGCATTTGTTTTTTAATCTTTGGACTAACGTACCGTGGGTGTCTTAAGCGAGGTAAGAGGGAGTTTGTTGACACGGGACTTAAATACTTGAATATTTGGGGGAAAGGAAAGACCCCCGCGGACAGCAGGTTTCACATAAACTTTAAGGATAAAAGAAAGAACAAAGTGGTAAGTTCGGGGCCTGTGCAGTTGGGCCGTACAGGGATGCATACGTGCGGAACCACGAGTTTCTAACCGTGAGTGGAAGAATTATATTGGACAATTTTTCAGAGTAGAAGAAATGAAAGTCCCTATAAAATGGATCATTACTCTTCTTTGAATCGAGTCAAGTTGTGGAGGACGCCATGCCCCAGATATGAGAACAATATTCCAAAGGAAAGAAATTTATTAAAATACTAGCTTTTGCCCGCGGCTTCTGCACGCGCTAAATTCAAAGTAAAACAATTCCCCCATACCGTGAAGATTTTGGATATTATTATATACATATGTATAAACCTTCCTCTTGAATCAGTCTATTTATTTAAAAAAAAAAAACAGCATCAAAATCCGTTGAGTTATATTGAATTTTAAGTTTAAACTATTTTTTAAACACTCTGTATATGTTTTTTAAAATATTATTTTACATATAAACCTTCCTCTTGAATCACTCTAAAAAAAAACTCATTAAAACCCGTTGAGAATAGTAACGTCAATATCCAATTTTAGTTATAGTTTATCCATAATGGCCGACCCGTGCCCACTTCGTTGGACGTTAATATCTGAACTTTTTGTTTAATCATAGTAAAATATAGCCTATCACACTCCTGAATAGTGTAGCTTTCTTATTGTGAAAGAATTTTTATGATAGGTTCAGTACTTCCGAAGATTAGCGGCTACAAACAAACCCACAAATTCACAAAGTTACAAACTTTACCTCTTTATATAATAGTATAGATTGATTTTCTTTACCTTTTTATCATGCTCTAACAAGTTTACCAAAATAGTTTTTATTTATACCAACAGAAAAAAATTGCTCATGCCGAATAGTTATTTTTCTAAATTCTGAAATAAACTTGGCAAACATCTCACTGTTTTAAAGATGATGGTATTGATAGAAGTATTTTTAGATGTTCTACTTGTATATCTCGAGTCGACATAAAAACAGAAATAATATTGTTTGCCACCTTCACACAATTATTACCAAAACACCTGCCTCACTGGAATTAAAACCTATATTACTTTAATTTAGTTTTAAATAAATTTAAATTGCTAAAGGTCTTAACGTCTAGTACAGTAGACAACCACAAACAGTAAAGTGTACATGAGATTTAAGCCGCGTCCAGACTTGCAACAATTCGCCAAACATCCGTCCAAACTAACCAACCTGTTTGCGCGCTCCTTTGACGCCAAAAGTCGACAAGCTCTGAATCACCGGGAGTCATTCGCCAAGCCTGTGAAACGACGTCAATTTCGTTCACGTTCACGTCCGCGCTATGTGGAGGGGTATGCGGGTATGCGGCACGAAGTGTTGCAAGTCTGGACGGGACTTTAGGTAAAAACCGAGGATAAAACATAAAAGCAATAAAAGATATCCGTAAAATAACTAATGTAAACTTTTTTCACGATTTATTTAACAAAAAAATAAAATACACAGGGCATTTTTCAATATTCACCGAAAAATGTAGCGGTTAATTAAACCGGTAGATGTCGGTTTGGGTTCGGTTACAAGAATTTTATGGTTCATTTCGAAACGCTTTGGTTGATGGTTTGTGGTGAAGTTTATACAGGGTGTTAGTTACATAATAAGGTGCTGATCCTTAAGGGTGTTAACCCTTAGGTGATTTTAAGATTTTTTAAATAAATCCTAATGTCCTAAACCCCTTAACTTCTGAGCTACCGAGTGTTAAAAATTAAAAAAATATATTTTTAGTTTGTTTTAATTAGAATTATAGATGTTTTTTCATTTTGCTGTCTGTGTTAATTCTTACGGTCTTTTTAAAACGATATTTTAATATATTTTTAAAAGTTCCATGCCGAGATATGGTTTTTATTTAATTTTTTGCCGAGTCGGTGAGCCGCGATTCCTATACTAATACCAATAAATAATAGTTTAAAAACTAAAAAACACGCTTTTATATGCAACCGAACTAAAAATTAGAAAATAATTTTTCATTACAAAGAGTTTGTCACTTCAGAGTAAAAAGCGTGGGGTGCATTTTACTATTTTTCATAACTCTTCCTTCATAGATATTTGCAAATAGAATAATTATAACATTTAATATATTAAGCACCCCACGCTTTTATTCTGAAGTGACAAACTCTTTGTAATGAAAAATTATTTTCTAATTTTTAGTTCGGTTGCATATAAAAGCGTGTTTTTAGTTTTTTAAACTATTATTTATTTTTCATTTTTTAGTTCGATATATCAATTAGTTTTTTAAAAATAAATGCTCCAGTTTATTCACTAAAAAATTCCTTCGCCATTTTGTCAAGAGACACAGAGGATCTGTAAAGGAATTTATTTATCCTGGCGGTCCTAATCAGGATAACGGGATATTGTTTTTAAATTATTGCATTGTCATCGGTCCTTGATACGTGTGCAAAGTTTCAAAGAAATTGAATCGCTGGAAGTTGGTAAAAATTAGGCTCAAAGATTCCGTTACATAGATAGATAGATAGATAGATAGATAGATAGTTACAACCCAAGCTAATAAAAGCGTGTTAAAAGGAGTCGCCGCGTTTAGCTGCCGACTCGACCGCCGACTTGGCGAAACCCGCTTAGTTTGTTGTAAGGCTGAAAACAGGAGAGGTTTTCGTCGTGTCGGTGACGAAGCGGTGTAAAACACACGAGTAAGCAACCGCGATTACTGTACTTGGCAAACTTTAGCTTTGAATACAAGACAAAAACACTACTTGCTTTGTTTAGGTGATTTGCTCGAAAAATAAAATGATGATATTATTATCTTAAATAAAATATTTCCAACGTCGTTATTTCTAATTACCAAAAACTAATTTATTAGAATTCCTAAAAATAATTTGAATGATCTATTCACGCTGTTTTATAGTTTACATTTTATTACAGTTACCAATAAGTAAAAAAATATTAAGCTTTGATAAAAAAAACAACGGATATTAGTATTTATTTAGAATATTGTTTTATCGATTATTGCAAGGATGATAATCAAATAAAATACCGAAAGTCGTCATTTCGGCTAAAACATAAAAGTGCTTCTGCAAATAAAACATACGACGCCTATTCAACCAAAAAGAAACAAGTAATAACTTTATTAAAACAACATTTATCGAGTACGTGTACATCGTTATGCTGAATCCGATCGGATCGGATAAAACTAATCCGACAAAAAACTGCGATATACACGTTTCCGAAGGAGTATAAAGAATTGGATTGAACGCCGTAAGTTAATCATATTTGAAGCAAAATGAATTGAGAAGGTTTGAAAAATGACAATTAAATATAACAGCTGATATGTGTAGAAAAGAAATATTGGAAAATAAAATAGCCCTAAATCTTGCTAAAAAAATTTAATAGTGTTTCTTTAGTAATTTGTGTTATTATTTTGTCTATTTTTCCTAAATTAAATGAAATTAGGTGAAAAATGCCCCAAAAGTAAGGATTTTTTCTTTTTATTTGTGTGCTCTCTTTGTCATTGTATATTCTTTTCTTTGTTAAATTTAAAACAATTTGGAAACTGATTATCTGCATCCGAGAAAATATAGGTCGAGAAGCATAGTATTAGGTTCAAAGCGATCCGTCCAATCGGATTTGAATGTTACGATGTACCCTTACTCGGGCCATATGAATAAAAAGAAGCAAATGATTATACTTATAAAATTTAAAGTAAATGCTTTTGCTTATAAATATAGAAGGATTTACTTTAAACTATATTTATACGTTTGAAGTAAATCCTTCTATATTATGAGCATTTGCTTATACTTATAAGCAAAAGCATTTGATTCAATTTTTTTAATTATAAGCATTTGCTTTTTTATTTATATGGCCCATTTTTTCAAAGTCAAAAACGAAAAAAATCAGTTTTTATTACTGCTGCGTTTCCCCATAAAAAATATTGAAGTAAGTCAAATAAAGACATTTCTAAGGGCTGAAATAAATAAATAAAATAATGTGATAAAAACTATTGATCCGGGGTTCCCAAACTAATTTGTAGTGTGACGCCCTGGGACACTTGCAATTCTCTCTCTTTCACGACGCCCTTACGCACAACTCAACTCAAAACAATTCTTATTTTAACAAATCATTAAAGAGCAAAAAAATATATTAAAAAAAAGGTCTTCAGCTATAAAGGTTTCCTCTTCTATGTATCATTAGGATTAAGACAACAATAATTTAAAACCACAAAAGCTAAAAAAGGTTGAAGAGCAAAAAAGGCTTATCACCTACCTCTTACTAATTTTTCTTTAACTTTCTTTAAATATTTAATACTGCTTTGTTTGTGCCGTTGCTGCAGGGCAATTGCCAGTAAATATTTAATTTTTCTTCTAAAATACTTTGACTTCACTTTTTGTCCCATCAACACGCGACGCACAGTTTGGGAAGCCCTGGTATAGATTATTAATTGTCATTAAAAAAACATGAAAAATTACATTCCATTGGTTTAAAAGCAGTAACAATGATTACTTACTAGGGTTTTTTATCAAACGAAAAAGTCAAGATTTTAGCAGTTTAAATTCTAAACAGCTGAGATTCAAAGTTTTTACATCCACCAAAGTAGCTGAATACAGTTTCAAACTTTTGCGATTTACCTAAGCATAACCTAACTTTAACATTAGCAGTATTTCAAGTCTATTATTTACGCAATTAATTTAAACTTTACCGAACGGTTTATTTAAGCCAGTTATCAGATACGTAACTAAGTCTGTACAGGGTGTCCCATTTTCGACACTTTTAACGGGTATCTCCGTAATTGTTAGTGCTATCATAAATGTAATATAGGAGTCATGTGCTCTTTTTGGGTCAAACTTAAAATGGTGTTATCAAAATTAATAAAGGTTCGCTCTTTTAATAGATACAGGGGAAAATCAAAAAGTTGCGAATTTTGGAATGACTCTATACTTTTTTTTTAATTGGAGGAGATACAAAGAAGTTTTTAGAATAAGTATACGATATCAGGTTAAAAAGTTATCAGACTTAGCCTCACTTTTATAAATAACACCCTGCATATTTTTATATAAAATAATAGCATATTAAAAAATTTTTTCCAAAATATAACACACCATGGATGATATTGGTTTACTAGGCAATTCATTTTAAGCTTCATTATTTTAAACTGCAGTAGGCCATGGCAAAAAGTTAATATTACAAACAAAAAAAAACACAATATATTTAAAAAATTAAACAAATAGCTGGCACAAAAGTAATTTAAAAATTATATAAAATTTAAATTTAAAGAAAATAAAAAAATGTTTGAAAAGACCTACATTGTTTTCAATGCAATCTTGACATTTTTTTCGAACATATTTTAAGGCATTCATGATATGTAAAGGTTTTATTTTAGCAAAGGCCTTATGAATTCTTTAATCAAGCTGTTCTCTCGGGTTAAAATTACTTTCAGTAAAACCTTTTTGACATTTTGGATTGTGGTTCTTTAAATGAAGTAATGGAAATTTACTTACAACAAGATGGCGCCCCTGCCTATAGCGCTCTTCGAATAGGAGAGTATTTAAATACCTACTCACTTGGAAACCGATAGTTAGGAACACATGGACCTATAAGGTGGCCACCACGATCTCCCGATTTACCACCCCCAGATTTTTTCTTTGGGTGGTGCTGAAAAATAATATTTATAAAGCAGTTATCTTAACCTGAGAACGGTTTGATCAAAGAATTCATTAGATGATATTTAAAATAAAAATTTTAAATATCATCAATATTCATAAATGCCTGAAAATCTGTTCGAAAAAGATGCCAAGATTGCATAGAAAACAACAGAGGTGCTTTCAAACAGTTACGATAATTTCCATTATTTTTCCTTAACCCTAATCTTTTATGTTTTTTTTTAATTTTATAGATTTTTTTAATTGGCTTTTTGTGCCAGCTATTTGTTCAGTTTTTTAATATATTGTGTAATGTTTTTTGACTATTAAATTAACATAGTTTTGTTATTTTTTTCTTTTTGTGATATCAGCTTTTGAATTCATGGCTTACTGCGATTTAAAATACTAAAGCCTAAATAAATTGCCTAGTAAACCAATATCATCCATGGTGTCTAATATTTTGAAAAATAAAATTTAATATGCTATCTTTGTACATAAAAATATACAGGGTGTTCCAATTAAAAAAGTGAGGTTAGGTCCGATAACTTTTACCTGACCTCGTATACTTCTTCTGAATACGGCAGAATATTTAGCAGTCATTGAGAAGAAACTTTTGTAAAATCATTTTTTTCGTCTCCCTCAATTAAAAAAATATAGGGTCATTTCAAAATTCACAACTTTTGGATTTTCTCCTGTATCCCTTAAGAGAGCAAACATTTTTAAAATTTGATAACACCATTTTAAGTTTGACCTAAAAAGATCACATTACTAAAAATATTACTTTTAGGATAGCACTAACAATTACGGTGATACCCGTCAAAAGTGTCAAAAATGGGACACCCTGTACAGGTTGATTTTAAACCTATACGCATAAATTATAAAAAATATTACTGTAGACTAACAATGACCAATAATGAAAAACAAGTAAGTAAAATATTTCTAGTTAGTGAGATAATAATCAATTATTCTAAACTAAATAAAATAACGCGATATATAATTAAAGACAAATAATAAATAGTAAAATATTTTTGCTTTAGAAATAAATAAGCATAGTTTTTACACACTTATTTTAACTGAATTTCTTGTTTTTTATTAAAAAAAATAACCAATAATCTTCTTATGATAATAAAGTGTAAGAACTCCTAATAGTACACACACTGTGAGTTGTAATTTTATTTTTACGTGATTAGAATTGCTTATTTCTTCAATCATATAATAAACATTTCAGATAAATAATTTAAGTTAGCCCAATAGCTACAGGGTTATGAGTGTTAACACGTAAGCCACAAGTTCCAAGTTCGAATTTCGGGTACCTAAACAGCAACTTTTTTTTCTTATTTATATTTTTTATTTTTCATAATTTAATTTTCAGACAAATAATTTTTCACTTTTTAAGAATTATAAGTTATATCTAAATGCTGACCTTCATGCTGCCATCTTGATAAGTTATTTCTTCGCCTTTTCTGCCTGATAATATTTTTTTAAAGTGTTTTTTGGTGTTGTAAAATATTGGTTACATGTGACGAAAAAGTTTTGTAATGTATCTTTAATTAGGTTTGTTCCAGCAGAATGTTGGAAACATGTTAGCAACAATCGTAAAGCGCAGAAATTGTTACAAACATTAGTCAAAAATGTTGGCAACAGTTTTCTGCTGGAACGACAATAAACAAGGCGTGCATACTGCTTATACGTCAATACAAGAAACGTTATGTTAAAAATTGTCAGTAATGTTTGAAGAAAGTTTGCAAACTTTTCAAACAGTTTCCAACATCTTAAAACTACTGCTGGAACAACAAACAATTGTATAATGTTAGAAACATGTCACTGCTGGAACGATAAATTTGACGTGCGCAGAATCCGAACGGTTGCAAACATTTCTGACAGCCTGCTGGAACAAACCTATTATTATAGGCACAAATTATCAGAATACCCAGATCCGAAAGTGCGGCGAAATACGCTTACTTGTTTCTATGACCTTGAAAAATAATAAATGGGAAATCTGCACCAATGCATCGATCGTAATATTTTTAATTTGTAAAGGTTAAACCGCACCAAGGCGCTAAGGAGAGATATAATTTTATAGTAATTAATTATGCAGCTTTTTTATGTGGGAAAAAAGGGACAAAAGAATAATACACTAATTAAAAATTTAAATATTTCTTTATTAAAAATATTACAATTTAAAAATTTTACCTATGTATATTGAAAGGTAAAATATTGTTAGTAGATGTCACGTTTATATCAATTTGTAATAACATGTCTATACCTGGTCGCAAAAAACATTTTAACAAACGATTAAACTAATGTCGGTTAAAAATGTAACACATGTAACAAAAAAACATTGTCCAAAAACTGCTTATTAAATTAGTTAAAAGTATTCCGTTTTACTAGCTTAATTGTTTATTGAAAAGTTTTGTGTAACTGGGGATTAAAACAGAATAATTGAAAGCAGAGTAAAAAAATATTCTTTCTAAAGAAACCCCGACGCAATATTTTAAAGCAATGCAGATGTTGCCATAGTAATAGGAGTATGTTATTTTGTTAAATACTAAAAAACACATATATTTTTTATTTAAAATATAGCCTTTTAAATGGCAGTGCAGCTATAAATAAAAAATATTTTCCTTTCTTTAGGCACATACTGATTAATATCAATAACTTTATAAACAAGTATTTTGTAAAAACTTTGTATTAATGTTAAATAGTTAAAAAAAATACTTTTTTAAGATTTATTTAATAGTTACCTAATAGAATAGTATTTTTTTGAAAGGTTTTTAGAATTGTCTGTATTATGGTATTGGTATGATATTGGCTTGAAAAATATTGTCGGCACGGTAATGTTAAATAGACGTTTTATTGCGGATGACGAGATAGAAATAAATTTATTTTTAAAATGATTTCCGCACAATTTATAATTCATCAGATTTTTTCCAAAAATCCTCCCTTCCGGCAGACTTAAGCCAGACCTTTGCGCTAAAAAATATATTGTCATTATAGAAAAACCATCCAAATAATTATCCACATATTTTTTGTAAATAGAACTTACTACATCAAGAAAATACTTTTGATGCATTTTTATATTAAAAAGTATTATGGCTACGTGAACATTAATGTGCCCGATATTATCTATAGCCTGCACATCAACATATACAGACTAATTAGAAATAATTTTATTATATAACAAAATATCACATTTATATTTATCTCAAGTGGTCCTTTGGGAATTTAAAAAGTGATTTTCCGCTCTCGGTACAGTATAAATATACACATTTATATCCCTTATTAAACGGTAAAAAAATTTAAGAAGACACTATACTAACACTTTAATAATAAAAAAATAAATAAAAGTTCACAAACAGCTAAACACAATTAAGTAACTTATGCTCACTTTCTATACCAAAAAAAATGGGACTAACTGACACCTAGATGAGCATTAGGTCACGTACTAAATCGTGGGGTGTATATCCACCACGCAGTGGGAGGGACGATAGTGGTGAGCGATTTCAACAAACACGCTTAGTTTCGCATCTGGGTATTCTGATAATTTGTGTTATAGGCCCTTGATAAAGTGATAATCCAGCCACGAAACGTTGGGATAAATACAATAGTGGTTTTTAATTGCCTGTTCCCATCCCGCTGTTCTACTTCAATTAGTTTTTTAAAAGGGTGCTATAAACTATGTTAAACTACAATATTAAACAATAAAACAACAAGGACTAAAAGCTTACGGCACAGCAATATATATAAACATTTTTAAGGTTTTTTATAGTTTCTATAAGCATTGCCGGCGAACGGCAGCATCTACCGATAAAATAAATAAAAACCGCCGGTAATAACAAATAAACTTACATTTTCGGCTTTCATACATGTAAATAGATAACACCGCCGGACGGCGTTTTGACTATTATAATTGAGCAAAACCGCCGGCGGTCGTTTAGCCAGTACCCTAATAAAAACCAAGGTTAGTTTATATTTACAAGATTGCAACAAATTCTCAACTTTAAGGCGGTTCGAGGTCGGGGACGCAAGGAAGGGCACTCCACGGTTCGGTAGAGCAGGGATGGCGAACCAATGGAACGCGTGCCATTAGTAGCACTGATTACAAAATTTATTAGGCATTATTACGAAACAAAGTGTTTAGGATACAGGGTGTCCCAACTCTATTTATACACAAAATAACTTCGCCTTTGCACAAGATACAAAATTAAACTAAATTTAAAAATGTTTATTTGGATACATTCTTTTTATTGATAGTACTAATTAATATACAGGGTTTCTCAAAAACATCATATTTATTGTCAAGTAAGTTTTTTAAATAGAACACCCTATATATTTTAACAAATTTTAACTCTATATTAAATTTTACATCAAACATGTAAAACAAACTGTACGTCAATCATTGCTGGTTTTTGAGATATCAGCAGTATGCTTATATACTTATTAATGAATAAAAATAAAAAAAGAAAATAAAATTTAAGTTTGAATTAGTACATTTAAATAATTCTGTTACTGTCAGAGTGACAAATCATATAATAGTATGTAATTTTTACCTTTCATCGGAAGAACTACTAATAGGTACATATGTCAGCAATTTAGTTTCTTTTAGACACATATTTACTTAATTGCATTTAAAAAAAACAGCAGTGCGTCAAGTATGAATGGTTTTTAGGTTAAGTTAGTAAATATGTACCTAAAATAAAGTAAATAGCTAACTTACCTATTAGTAATTCTTACAATGGAAGGTAATTAATTACATGTTATTATTAAAGTAATAGTCACTCTGACAGTAAGAGAATTATTATAAAAAAAAGAATCACTTTTACTTCTGTTGCATGTGAACATAATTATTTGACCACATGACAAATGCAATTAAAATATTAATTAAAATTTATATGAAGTTAGCCTTATAAGTTTCAAAAAAATACCACTTATAGTAGATCTATTTCTTTTTCTGGTTTTCACCATTCTTTTTGATTGGAAAAAAGAACATTTTTATTTAACAACTAACCAGAACTAACCAAAATATTTTCTTACCATAATTAATCGGGCCGCAACACACATAGTTATTAACATAATATCTGCAATTAAAAAAATATTTTTCATAAGATATTTGACCAACATCTAAAATCAGAATTAAAGAAACAAAAGTTTCATTTTATATAAGGTGTTCCTCTGTTCAGTATTTATGCCATTTCTAAAGACTATACCTTTATAATAATTTCCTAGTATAAATTTTTAACCAAGCTACTTATTAACTTCGCAATCTAAGGACGCATGATAAAAAAATTTAATATTGACTACATACATATTATTTTCTTTATTAACTTTTAATCATTAATGAATATATCAGCATACTGCTGATATCTCAAACACCAGCAATAATTGACGTAAAGTGTGTAATACATTTTTGATGTAGAATTTTATACAGAGTCAAAATTTGTTAAAATATTTAGGGTGTTCCATTTAAAAAACCGACCTAATAATAAATTCGAGACACTGTATAATGACTGGTACTGTCAATAAAAAGAGTAAGTATATCCAATTAAACAAAGTTTATTTTTGTATCTTGTACAGGAGAAAAGTTGTTTCGTGTATAAATAGAGTTGGGACACCCTGTATACAGTGCTGGATCGGGCAAAGTGAAGAAAAGGAGAAAGTTTTTTTCTTCACTTTTTATTAACTAGTCTTGTCTGAATTATACATCGGGAGGGACGCGAACTAAAGGTAAACGGCGCTATTTTTTTCGTAAGGACCTTTTTTGCTATTCAATTTTTTTAACGATCAAAATTTTGTTTCTCCATAATTACAAAGTCCAATTTATTTGATGGCACGTCTAGGACCTCATTAGACATTTCTTTACAAAAATGGCACGTTGATATGTAAAGGTTTGCCATTCCTGCGGTTATTAAAATGAAACCCAACATCACCACGACTGACAGCGTCTTACATATTAAGCTAAATGTAATATAGTTTGCATTAATCCTCTTTCAAGGGAAACGTAAACCCTGACCAAAAGGTAAACAAGGGTATGAAAATTTAATCTGACATCCTAAAGGGTATAATCGTATTCCGATTAAAAAACACAAGATAACCTAAGCTTTTTTACAAAAAATAGGAGATCTAAAGTTAACAATAGAGAAATATTGCACAGTAAAATAAGGCCATGCACTAATAATGGTGACGTCGGGACTGCGTGCCAAATGAGGGGCCTAGTTTCAAAGTGTACGATCTCCATTTCTACTTTTTAATACAACAGTGAGATAACTGTAGAAAATATTCAAGTAACAAACACCGAAAACCATATTTTATGTTATAATATATTGACCGTATGTGGGGTGCTTAATAAAATTTGTGATGTTGGGTTTTTATCTTTCTCTAATGAGGTCACGTCTAGGATTTTAATCATCCCCCCGTCTAGCAACTCAACTATGCGCGTCTAGGAATTCAACAACCTTAACCTTCATATTAGCGGAAGACGGAAATACAGGCGACGAACCAACGCTATACAAGTGTATGAAGTCTTATGAGACCTTTCATACGTGGAGTACGCGGAAAGTCGGCAAACTAAAAGCTTCGTATAATTTTTTATCACTTTGTCCGTCGAAACCGGCTTAGTGTGAAAAGGCGCTAAATCTTACCGAGAGCGATCTTAGATCAACCGAGAGCAGTAAACCGAAAACGTTACTAGAGTTTTATTCTGATTTTTTAAGGTTAGATAAAGATAATTGTGACCTAAAGGCGAAATTCCAATTAGGAATACCTGTTTAAAAGGCAAAAATATATCAAAAAATCATTCACACATCATTTACACATCTTTAGGTCCAGTACTTTGTTTATTTTGTAGAGTGCTGTAATTTTTGGGCCAACATTTAAAACTTTCTAATTTTTGAAACTTTTTTAAAGATTTTCCAAACTTGTCCGTGACGTTAAACAAATTCCACAAAGTTTTTCATGTTATCCAGGTCCCTAAGAAATCTGTAGTATGTATGTAAATATAAATCTACTGCTCAACTCGAGTCAAACCGGATTTTTTTTGGAAACTTTCGTAATCTGCATAAAAAGTTGGTGTAAAAAGTTTTCGGATCTAAAAAAATCTTAAAAATATAAAGAAGGTATAAAGGATTAAAGAAAACGCACGAATTTAAGAAACACGCTGTACGGAGTAAACGATACAAGAAAGCGAATTGCGGTTTTCACCAGTAAGTATGGCTTAAAATTTGAGCTTCGCAAATGGGGATCAGTTTTTGTGTAAAATATACAAAAACATAAGTTTCCCATAAAAAGCGTCGAATTTGACCCACCCTGTACACGTACTAATGGACATATTATTATATGTAAGCAGTGCCGGATTTAAGTGGGGCAGGCAGGACTATTTCTTTGGGGCTCTGTTTCTCTTTAAAATATATATATATATATATATATATATATATATATATATATATATATATATATATATATATATATATATATATATATATATATATATATATATATATATATATATGTAGAAACAAATTTTTAGAGAAAACTTTTTGATTTTCAAAGCTTACACAACTGCTTTTTTAATTTTTGCAAGTAAAAACAAAAGTATTAGTTAGGTTACCCTCATCTGAATCGGAGTCATCGTCAGTCTCATCGCTGTCTGAAGAGGAGCTTGTGCTACTGCTACTTGGGTCATTCTTGTCCTTGTCGTTTTTATTTTTTTCTTTTGTTACTAGATTTACCGAGAAGTTAGTCCTAAATTGTCTCACCACTTGAATATGTACACACTGAAACAAAATTTAAAATATTTTTATATAGTACAAGATCCGAATAGGCGGCGACCTTCACCCATCTGTTTACCGGGTAAAAACTGTTTTACATTAAAAATAGTATTTAAAGAAACGTATTGCAATAGGGGCGCCTAAAAAAATTAGGTCAAGGTCATATGTAATTTAAAAAAATAACCTCAAAATTTTTGACACACCTTGTATAATGGCAACCCCTATACTTTTAATTACAGAATGTACCAAAAAAAATAAGTTTAAAATTTACCACAGCATTATTTATAAAATCAAAGAAACAAAATGTACTAATATATTAGTACTGTCAGTACAATAAAAAAATTATTTGACATTATACAGGGTCACTCAAAAATTTTCAAACTTACTTTTTTCAATTGGTCATAGCCTTGACCTAATTTTTTTAGGCAACCCTATGACAATACCTTTGTTTACGGTTTTTATTCGGTTACAGATGGGTGAAGGTAGCTTCCTATTCGTATCTTAGACTAATACAATAAAAAAATAAGCTTTTAAGGTAGTAAAATTTTCAATTTCCAAAAACAAAAAACACAAATGCATGTTAAATAGCTTAGCCCTCTTTAAATTATTTACAATGAAAAAGTCCGTCTTGAGCACCCGTATATGCGAATATTTCTGAGAAACAAAATGTACTTCAGTACCTTTCGTATATTTCCCATATACAGACTGACCACAAGAGGACAAATAACCTAAAAATATAATTTTTCGAAAAAAATTCATTACCCATAAAAATCTTGGCTTGTAAAAAAATAGGATTCAAGAAGAGAAAAGGTTGTTTTTTTTTTTTATAGAGGGTCCGCAAAAACTAGAAAAAAGATGATTTTGCCCTAAGAGTAAACTACCTTTATTTTTCAATTTTAGGCAAAACGTAATTAGAAAAATTAATTTAGAAAAATGTTTGTAATTGATAAAAACAATAATACAAAATTTTATCGGACTCCATATTTTGGCGAAAACGCCTTGATCCCATTTGTTTACAGTTGAAAAAATGTGTTGTGTAGGAATTTGGAAAAGCAGGTGCTTAAAAAGCAAATAATATACGTTTTTTAGGTAATTTTTTTATAAAAATTAAAAATAATTAATTTTTGCTAACTCCAAAATTATTTTTATGTTTCTTTTTGATAGCCCTGTAATGTTAAATTAAAAAATTGGGATTTTGCTTAAAAATAAAAAATAAAGGTAGTTTACTCCTGGAGAATAATCATGTTTTTTGCGGACCCAGTATTAAAAATTTCTCTCTTCGTAAATCCTTTTCTTTTTACAAGCAAAAATTTTTAGGAAGAATGACTTTTTCAAAAAAATTAATTTTGGTCCACTTGTCCTCTTGTTAACCCCATCCGTGAACAGTCTATATATTTTTAATAAGTTGAAAGTATAAAAATGTGTTCTCATTTTTTTCCATATCTTGCTTAGTTTTTGCGAAGAAAAAGTCACTTTATTGCATATCCTTAGACTATCCAAAAACATGGGAAAATTTTTTAAAACAATTTATTTAGTAAAACTCTGTTACTTTAAATGTTTTTATTGTATAATTAGGTATTTTTTGGTGTTGTTTCATAATCGTAATATGGTAAAAAAATATTGTCCAAAAAAATTATAAAAATGATTTAAATATTTGAAACTAAAAATCTTTTAGGTCCCTTTATCTATGCATTGTATCACTTTAAAAATCATTATCAGAGCCAACACTTCAATTAAGTATTTATGGTAGGGAAGCCAATGATGCTAAATGGAGATTTACTCGAGCGTCATAAGGACCAATTGGGTTGCAAAGCTTAAATGATAAAAAAAAGTTATACAGGATGTCCACGGATAAACTTTACAATAGGACAAATTGACAAAAAATTAAATGTTTAAAAAAGTTGTGTATGGCAACTGCTTTTGCTTCTTAAAAAAACACGATTCACGTTGAGAAATTTGTTTTGTTTTGTACAAGGCTCCAAAAAATGTAAAAATGGACCAAAACAAAACTACCTTTATTTTTACTAATTTAGCAAAATTTCAAATAAAAAGGTTTTTAAAATAAAATAAGAATATAATATCTAAGTTTCCACATAAAATAACCACGAAAAAAAACATTTTTTGGTATCATATTATTTTAATCATGTTTTACCCCTTTTGTATGTAATTTACCTGGTTTTACATTTTTGAATTTAAATATATTTAACTAACTTTAATTAATTGTGTTATATTAAAACAGGGTAAATTACGTATTAAAGGTGAAAAAAATGATTTACAAAAATATGACCCTAAAAACAAAATTTTGTTTATTTTATGTAAAATTTTAGATATATTACTAATTCTAAAAACCTTTTTTGTTTAACATTTAGCTAAATTATTAAAATTAAAGGTAGTTTTGTCTTGGTCCATTTTCAGATGTTTGTAGTTTTTGGAGCCCCTGTACAAAACAAAACAAATTTCTTAACGTGAATCTTGTTTTTTTAGAAGCAAAAATAGTTTCATACTTAACTTTCTTAAACATGTAAATTTTGGTCCATTTGCCCTATTGTCAAGTCCATCCGTGGACATACTGTATAATGTATACCTTTTGATCAGTGGGGAAAGTGTCCATAGATTTTTAAATTTGTCAAAAAATACTGGTATTATTTTCGCTTGTGAAAATCGGCAGATTATACAGGGTGGTCCCTAAGTAATGGGCAAAATTCAACTGAAGAATTGCGACGTTAAAATATTGCGATTTAACCAAACTTACCTTAGTACAAAAGTTAATATTAACTGAGATCAGGGTGTCAAAGTTAAAAACATATTTTTAAATTTTTCCGATAATCTTTAACACGTTTTGAGTATTGTAATAAAACTCAGTATTTGGGGGTTTTCTGAAACGAGCTATTCATATCTGATGTTAATTTTTAGATGCTAACCAGAGGACGTTATCTACACTACTCGAATTTCTCTAAAACGGCGCAACTTTTATGTGCTTCTCTGTATGTACCATCCGAGTAAAATTTTGAACTGGTATATCTTGTAAGAATCGCTCTAAGCAAGCGTTTTCTAGATATTCGCCATTAAGTAATTTGGTGCAACCCAAAAATGCCCTTAAAATCAGCGTATTAGCCATAACTACAACTGCCCCATTATAAACGAATAAATTAATGTATTTATCCATATACTTTTTGGTTGCACTAAACCACTTAAATGCAAATATCTTAGAAAACGGTGGCTCTAAGCCATTCTTACAAAGTACACCTTTTTGTGTAGAAAACATAGGAGAATTTACTGGTTTACTTAAATGGTACATACAGAGTAGCACAAAAAAGTTGAGACGTTTTAGAGAAATTATAAGTAGTGTAGGTGACGTCCTCTAGTTAACACCTAAAAATTAACATTAGACTATGAATGGCTCATGTCAAAAAACCCCTAGATACCGAGTTTTATTACAATATTCAAAATGTATCAAATATTATTGAAATAATTTGAAAATATTTTTTGAACTATAACACCCTGTATCTCAGTTAATATCAACTTTTGATACTGAGGTAAGTTTAGTTAAATCGCAATATTTTAACGTCACAATTCTCCAGTTAAATTTTGGCTAATTACTTAAGGACCACCCTGTATATTTTTCGTTATCCTTGAATTATTTTTTCAAAATAAAGATAATAGCCACGCTTGAGAATGTCAAAATAATGTTCTTTTTACAAGTTTGTAATCCTTCCGTTTTTTTTTACGCCACTCTCAAATTGTCAGATTATTGGAATAAATACTTTTCAGAGTTTTCAGCATGTTGTTAACACATTCTACCTTAATCTGACGCGCTCAAAAATTGCGGATGGATATATTATTTTTACGGGCGGCCTTGTATACGGGGCTCATATTTGGTGCAGGTACTTAACCGGAAACAAGGTATTCTCCGGTATATTAATCTGCCGCGCAGTAGTAACTCCCAAAATCCCCATCTTGGGCTCCCCTACTATTATATTTCTTCCAGAGCGATGCATTGTTACGTGAAAGTGTTACTAGTTACTGGAAACAGAGATGTTTAAATTTTAGGTAAATATAAATTTAAACTTCCCTTTAAGCAAAAAAAAATTCTCAATAGTTCCTTTGTAAACTTCGCGAAAATTAAAATAAAATCTTTATTTCTAATGAATACATATTTCAACAACCAACATTTTATTTTAATAAGAAAAGTTTTCACATTATATTGAGCAAACTGTTCTTAAGAACATTTTCAGGAAATACAAGACATTTTTCAAACTGACAATAACATGAAAATTTAATTAAACTTAGAGAGAAGTTAATTTAAAACAGCTGCTCATGAAGCAGCGATTTTTTGAAAAAGCATGAATGTCCTATTTTTCGTTAGTCTATCTGACTGCATATTTTTATGGGAAAATTAATAACTTCGTTTATGACTTCTTCGTGACCAGCAACAAGTTTTCAACTTAAATTAAACTCGGACAACTCGGGTGTAAAGCTGACGTGAACGATTTGAAAGTTAAGTGATCTCCAATCTTCCCCGGCCGGCGCGGCGGTCGGTTTCTATTTTGTTGCTGACTCCTTACACTGTGACAGACAATTACGTGATCAGCAACAAATTAGATTAAATTTTACCTGAAAACATTGACAGTATTAATTTTGTCAAAATTTAAATAATCGGTATTTCTATTTTTTTTTCTGCAGCAACAAATCGACTCACCTTTATTAGTCAATGTATAACACCTTTTTAGCGTACATTCAAACTAACTTAACGGAAAGCTAGAACTGTTACCGATTTCTCACAATCGGTTTGACAACAACATCATTTATTAGGCAACAGAAAGGAACAAATTCTGGCCATTTTTTTTTAATCTTCAATGATTTTCTATTGTTAGTTTTACAAACGTAATCAATTGTTTATATCTCAGTTAATATTCTTTAAAAATTATTAACAAATGGTAGTTTTTGTAAGTATCTTTATTATTGCTAAATTGATATAAATAAATCAGATACTACATAAGAAAAACTATCCGTATAACGAGATTCATTTTAATCTGCCAGGTGTTAATGGCAGGGTAGCCAAACATTTTCCCAAGTTAAATGGACATATGTTTTGGATTTAAAAGAAATAATTTGGGATAAAAAAATAAGCGAGGTTTTGGATATTCATATAAAAAGGGTATCTTATTTAAAAAATATATTGATATTTGTTTGACGTAAATATCAAAATGACCCCTTTCTGTTCTATCTGATGTTCAATTTTTCATTTGTCGACTATTACTTATTTTGATTTGTTTTTTTCGTATAATATGGTTAACTTTTACCTTTTAATCCAATAAATAAATATTACATTACAGTCCGGGGTGGAAAGTATTTAATTACTGGCGAGAGAAAAGGATGGTTTACCGAGGCACGTAGACAGTAATGAAACTTTTTACCGAGGTCTGTATAATATTTTATTTATAACCTTGTTTTTTTATTTTTTTCTTAACCAGACGTGTCAACTTTTCCAAAAAAATATACATTTTTACATAATTACGCCACCAGATATTTATCGCGGAAGGAGGTGTCGCAGAGATGTCCAAAAATCAGACAAGATGTAAGTTGGCAAATTTTTGGAAATTTTGCTAAGGGTGCTAAGGTACTTTATTTTACTTTCGGCCCGCGGCAGAAAAGTTAACTTTTCTTCTGTGGGTAGAAACTAAAAGTCAGAAAAAGTGACACTTTTAAACTTTTTAAAAGTCTGAAATGCCAACATTCCATAATTGGTTGTAAAGAAACTTTTTGCCATCTTATGGAAGTAGGATTTCCAAATATACGAAGCAACAAATTTTCAAGTTAGATTATATCTGAAAAAACCAGATGTAAAGCTGGCGTGTTTATTGCTACGTTAACCGACCTCCAATCTCCCCCACTTTCTGTTTTTAATTTGTTGCTTACTTTTTACACTGCATGTGACAAACAATTTGGTGAGCAGCAAAAAATTTTTAGATTGAATTTTACGTGAAAAATCGGGTGCAAATCTGGCGTGACCAATTTGTAAGTTTACCGATCTCCAATTTTCCCCGACTTCCGGTCTCTATTTTGTTGTGGACTCTTTACAATGTGGACGTAAATAGTCCTCCCTGCTAACTTTTGTACCCTTATTCTTTTCTTTTATAAAATTTGGGTATAACTAATGGGAGGATATAAACTACTGCTTGACGTAAAAATGATAGTTGTAATAATCAAGATGGCGGATGGGCGCCATCTTATGAAAAAAAATTAAATAGAAAGAGGGATGGCATATCATTTAAAGTTTTAAGTTGATGACCTTTGTTTTTGCTCTTCAAAATTTTTTACTTACTGACTTAAAAGTATTTCATGGCACGCGTAGGACTTCATTTTACATTTTTGTACAAAAATGCCAAGTTGATACGAAAAGGTTCGCCATCCCTGCTTAGTTAAATAAACGATTTCGTAAACAGCAACAAATTTTCAACTTAAATAATTATACCCGGAAAAATCGCGTGTAAAGCTGACGTGACTGATTTGTAAGTCAACCAATTTCCAATCTTCCCCGACATTTGGTTTCCGGTTTTTCAGACCTCAATTTATTAGCTTTGGTGGTCTTTATGATACAACCGCTAACAGTCGGTCTTTTCTTCAATCTCTAATACACAGTATGGCATGCGACATCAATGTAATCATTCTTTAATTCACATGATTTTTAAGCCACATTTGATGTTGTATGCGACACTGTGAAGTAAGAGTGCATCAAGTTTTTTAGAGAGAAATTTTTGAGTTAAAACTTTAAAGTAGGATGAGTTTTACACATGTACTCTTTCTGAGTTTTCCAAGAAATTTTTAAATAAGTGGTAACACACGACGTACTGCGACGATTGATTTCTCGAAAACTAGGCTTTGAAAAATTTTGAAAATTTGGCAAAATTGTAAGGATAAGGAGCGACATACGGCTAAAATATTTTAAACTCTGGCACTTCTGGTTATACTTAAAGTTGATGTCAACTTTCTTATTTTAAGTGGAACTCCCTTTATATTATTTAAATTTTTTGTCAAAATAAAAAGGCAGGTGACACAAGCTTCCGGTCTAACCGAAAGTTCAATACCTATAACAATATTTTAGTCGTAGGGAAGGTCCGGAAAACCCCGCCCACCTAAGCAAAATTGAAGATTGTGAAGTGTCAGTAACATATAGGTCTCTACTAAAAACGGCGTTAATTTCTCAAATCTATTGTTTATAGTGATATGCTTAATTTTTGGATAAGGAAACGTTTACATTGAAAAACTTTATACTAACTAAATTTTGAGACCCTACCAATGGGCGGAAATGCCCAATAGGTTGGATAACGCCGATCACCTGGGGTGAATAAGGCCGCCCATCAATTAAGATATTTTAAATTATAAAAAAATACATTTTTAAATACCATTAAACCATTTAAAGTCGTTGGCATCAAATAAGAGAAACCATAAAAGTTTTTTAGTCCTCGTTGACTCCAAAATTTTATTACCCCACTTGTCGGCGCCTTTTGCGCTGATAGTAGGACACAGCGAAGCGGTAAAATAAAAAAGGTTTTTTTAATAGAAATTAGTGGCGATTATTGTATTTATGGTTTTACGGTTTCTCTTATTCAATTCCAACGACTATAACTTGATATCTAATATTTATTAGGTATAAGTCCTAGGCATTTAGATTCTTCTAAATAATAAAATTATGGGCATAAAACTAAAAAGTAAAAAAATATTTTTATCATATTTTTTATGAAAGTGTTATGGATAAATTAAATTGTTGTTATTTCAAACAAAATTTAAAATATCTACCCAGCTAAATGGCAAATATATGGTTTGGTGCCACCTTGGCCAGAGCAATTTTTCACTGCACACAAAAAATCTATGATCAATCAAGCAATCAAAATTTTACATCAAAAAATAAGTTAATAACGTTAAGTTAAAATTATTAAATATCACTTTTAGACCAACTTAGAATTATTATGAAAGTACCACTATTTTTAAAATATATTTTCAAATTATACATAATTAAACTCATTGTAAATATAAAGTAATAATCATTTTATTGCTCTTAGGTTCAACTGATGCCTAAAATCTTACTGTAAATTGATCACAAAATAAATTTGACTTGAAATTAACGATTCTTACTCTGAAAACAAAGCATCTTTAAACATAGGCCGCGGTCCGAATTATGCTCACAGCGCTCATGCGTATCAACACGCGGTCCGATTCGTGCTTTTCACGCTTACCGTTGTGGAAGCTGTGACGTCAAATATGACGTCACACCCTAATGCTGACAGTACTCACGGGTCGGATTGTTAACATCGTAAGCATCGACGTTTTTTGGCGCCATTTATTTGAATCGATGTACTGTGTCCGTGATTTCAAGCGTCCTAAATAAAATGTATCTATCGTCACCTTCCTATGATTGCGCAAAATGCTTGAAATAAAAGCATTTTTCATCTTCATCAGTTATACCATGTTATACCACATACTCCACCCACGTTTGTATCAAAAAGTACTTTGTTAGGTTATGTTGAACTTGTTGAACTCGTTAGCACACTCACAAGTGGTCCGAATTATTAATACTGCAAACAGACGTTAGCGCGCTCACTTAAATCGGACCGCACGTTAGCAGTCTATATGTCGTAAATGCTGTGAGCAGAATTCGGACCGCGGCCCTAGTTTAAACTATACAAAACGTTATTAGGCCTGTTCGTAGAGAAATCACAAACTAGTCAGAGCCAATCAGGTATTGTTATTTAGTCAGGTGACCGGTTGCCAACTGGTCACCAGACGAATTTGTAGATTCTGATTAGCGCTGACTAGTTTGTGATTTCTCTACGAACAGACCTATTGTCAACAGTGAGTTTATATCCTACCGTCGAACAGTGGGATTTTTCTTATAAGACTCTTGCTTTTCGGGTTATTCACCATGGACCCGGTACAGCAACTTTAATAAGTCCTATGAGGCAGGCGAAACTAATCGGTTGCGAGGGTCTAGGTGAATGACATGGAAAGCTTGAATTTTTCTCTTAACTGTCAAAAAATCTTATATATCATATACTATTTCCTTAATAATATCCTAGAAACAATATCAAAATTAGTTTAGGATTAAACTAAAATTAATGTATATTCTCAATGTAACTAATTAAACATAAAATAAATAATAGGTATAGTATCTAAGAAATTATTCAGTATGTCCCAGGATAGGCGTTACAAGAGGACAAATAAACCAAACATATTTGAATTTTAAAATGAAATTTTGGAAAATCTAGTCGCATGGTCCAAAACTAATAAATACAAAATTTTACTTCAAATTGTATTATACAGGGCAAGTTTTAATATAAAATATGAAAAATGCCAAAAAACTAATTACTTTTTTAATTAAACAAGATTTTATAAGTAAATATTGTAGAGAATTCAATTTTATGTCAAAATTAGATGTTTAAGCATAAGATTTAAAAATATATAACTGTTAATTTCTTACACTACGCATTACAACTTAAATAATGGGCAAAAGGAGCAAAATTTAAAAAAAAAATTAATATTTTTAAATATATTTTTTAAAATTCAACACCTTAAGCCAAGTATTTTAAAAACTGTTAATGCATAATGTAAAAAATTGACAAAAATATTTTCTTTACTTTAATTCTTTAACTTTAAATTTTGCCATAAAATTTAATTCTCTACAACATTTACTTATAAAATTTTGTCCTATTTTTTTAAAATAAAGGTAGTTTACTCTTGGTCATTTTTCATATTTTTAGTTATAACTCGCCCTGTATATTACCAATCGAAGTAAAATTTTGTATTTATCGATTTTGGACCATGCGACCAGTTTTCCCAAAAGTACGTTTTAAAATTCAAAAATGTTTTGGTCCATTTGTCCTCTTGTAACACCTATCCTGGGACACACTGTATAATATGTTTATTTCGGGTAAGCGACGCATCAAAGCAAGTATTGAATGATCCTTTTAAAATATATTTATAATTAATTAATCTTATCACTACATATAGTTGCTCACTATTCATGCATAAGTTAGTATCGAACTGAATATATTAGGCTTAGGTTAAAACTACCTTTTTTTGTGTGTGGGCAGTCTTACCCTATAACCCTATTTTATTTACAATTGCAATTTTTTTTTAAACCTTACAAAACATTTTATTTTCATAATGCATATTAAAATACAATCAACCACCTACATTTTAATATATTAATGATGCAAATTAATACTTAGATATCTTGGTCAGGTTTAAATTTTCACAGAAAAGAAAATAAATCAACCTGCATCCAAAACGTATTTCGACGACTCAAGGATCAAAAGCGGTTTCGCGGAGCGCAAATCAGCATAATTAGAACTTTATTTTTACTGTTTGTACTGGATAATAGCTATCGGACCGATTGGAGGTTGCGTTTAGAAATTATGACTAAGGGCGGCGTTACCCGCTGGGCGGGACTTTCCAGACCTCGCCTATGCATTCTACTTAAAAGCCTACTTTCGACAAATCGATCATCGCAGTTCGTAGGAACACCCTGTATTAATATTTTTATATAAATTTAAGTAAAATCAATCCTATCTGTTTTTTTATTTATTTCGCCTTAACGACCAACCAGAGTTGGGTCGTATTCGAATACTCAGTATTCTGAATAGTATTCAGAATACAATTTTGCCGGTATTTGAATAGTATTCGAATACATTTGTGTGTTTGGTATTCTGTATTCGGCAGAATACTTTTTGGTAAGTATTCGGGATTCTGTATTCGAACACTTTTGAAGTATTCGATGAATTTTTTTATTCGAATACCGGCGTTCTGAGTATTCGAATACCGGAATGTGTAAGCAGTATTCGAATACTAAAATTGTCATGAGTAGAATAGCAAAAGGGAACAAAAAGTAGAGAAAAATAAGGTAAGGACCTTTTTATTTATTTATTTTTTTATTATTTTTTTTCTTTGTCTAGTATTCGAATCTTTTTTTCCAGTATTCGAATACCGATTCCAGGTGTTCATGAATACCAAGTATTTGAATACTTTTTTCTTTCAAGTATTCAAATATTCGGTATTCG
This sequence comes from Listronotus bonariensis, assembly GCA_014170235.1. Lineage (NCBI taxonomy): Eukaryota > Metazoa > Arthropoda > Insecta > Coleoptera > Curculionidae > Listronotus > Listronotus bonariensis. The sequence goes on from JACEGR010000622.1 coordinate 114,590, forward strand.
AATACTTTCTTTCTCCGGTATTCGTATTCGTATTCGAATACCGATTTTCAGTATTCAATCCAACTCTGCGCCCAACATCCATTTTTTCTACCTTCCAAAGTTAAAAACGTTGTGAATCTTATTAAAAATATAAATGCTAACCCAAAAGGAAAACAAAAAGCAATGCTTAAGAAATTAAAGGAACGGAAAATGGAAGCGAGCGACCTTAAGTATCTCGGTTTCAGACCTACAAATTGACAAAAATCTCTTTATCTCAAAGGTAAAAGCCAGCGAGAAGTTTTAAAGTGGAAAGAAAATAGAAAACTTTTGATCTATATAAATTTGGCATCGAAGCTTTAAAATAGGAACTTCTGATTACTTTCTGGCCGGCTAGACAGTGGCTAAAATCCCATAAGCAAAGGTCAACCTTAAACATATTTTTTTATCACGGCGTTTACAGTTAATCTCGCCTAATTATTATTAAGTTTTTAGACTGGTTTTGGCGGAGTTAACCCCATTTATGAGAAGCAACACTTATATCATTGATAGTCTAGTCGAGAAATGAGTTTTCTGCATTTTAAAAAGTTCTGAGAAATAAAAAAATATTTTCTTATTAAAATGTAAAATATTAATTTTAAAATCTGAATAAATTACAGTGTCATAATATAGATACTTAAAGTAATACCTATAGTTTCTTTGGCAAAAACTGCTTAACTTTAACATCAAGTTATTCACTTTGTAATTAACAAATTGTGTATAGGCCTTAGTTGGCATAAAATTTCTTCTAAGAGCTTAAATAATGTACCTATAATTTTTTTCTTTTTGAGAGCTCTTCTTATACAGGGTGTCTCCCCGGGAACTGCTGCGATCGATTTCTCGAGAAGCAGGCTTTGAAAATTTTTGAAAATTGAGTCAGTGGACATAAAATATTTTAACAGTTCTAGCACTTTCGGTTATACCGAAAGTTAATGTAAACTTACTTATTTTAAATGGAACACCCTATACATTATTTATTTTTTAAATTATTCGTAAAACTATATACTATACCTAAGTATAACCGTTTATGACTTATTTTAAGTTTTATGTCAAAAATGACGTTTGAAAGCCAATTTACAAGACCATTTTTTTTTCTTAACAAAAGCCTTAAATCCGAATTGGGTCTAGGCTTCTTGTAAAGAAATACTATATTTACTGCGTTAATAGATTGTCAATAAATACAGAGTGATCAAAAATAACCGTTAAAAATTATATTGACAAAAACCTTAGAAGTAAATTTTTTCAAATGGATACTCCCTAACTTTTATTACCTTGTCCAATAAAAAAATTAATATAGAAGTAAGTTTGTGTAGGGATGTCTATTTTAAAAATTAATAGTTTTCGAAATATAAACAATTTAATATTTATCTATTCTTACAGAATAGATAAATAATATTAAATTGTTAATATTTCGAAAACTACACATATTTAGAATAGACATCCTTATACAAACCATTGGTTTAATTGCTTTATAGGATAAGGTAATAAAAGATAGGGGTTTCTATTTGAAAAAAAACTTTTAAAGTTTTTGTCGATATAATTTTTAACGATTATTTTTCACCACCCTGTATTAATTTTTTGTCAAATTATTAACACAGTCTACTTAGGAAGGTTTTTCTTTATAAGGAACCTAGCCCCAATTCGTATTAAAGACTTTTGTACAGAAAAAAAAAAGGTTATGTAATGGCTTGCAAACGTCATTTTTGACATAAAACTTAAATCACTCTGTTCCTTGTAAAAACAGAAAATGTATATGAACTGTGTTGTATGAAAGTGTTTTATTAGTCACTTTTATTAAATTTAATTTCAATTCAAAACAAATCTTTAGCCCATTATTATTGTTATTATTTCTGCAATTTAGTGCTTTATTATTAGTTCTTTAAGTAGTTCAAAGTGACGTGTTACGGGTTACTCTTGGTCCCCATGCGACAATAGTATCAATAACTTTATATCACTAAAAAGGCTTTTATTTAAATACATGCAATTTTTAAAATGAATATATGTATAGGTGTATACCACCTATTAATAAAAAATATGCCATGTTTTTTTTTAATTGTTCAGTTTGGCATGTTTTTGCATATATACTTATTGGGTCCCAGAAAAATTTCGCCGCACCGTATTTCCCATCGACAACCACGATATTTATAAAATCAAAATAGAAATGGCGTAGTGTTTACACAGTCGGTAAGTCGGTATTCTTGGTAAATGTTTGAGACCATTCGTCATTTTTTATCCAAAATGCGACCTCAGTTTACCAAGTTTCGCAAAAAAAGAGTGTGGTTGATCCTGGGTCTTGCGAATTTGAATGTACCTAATGTGGATTCTTCTGGTTAGTATTAAAAGAAACTGTTTAAAGTGCTCATTCCAAATTACAATTAAGCAAGTAATTACCTATTATTTAAAATAAATAAATAATACAAAAAAGGTTGATCAAAATATAAAAATTTTAAAACGTGGGCAAAAAAGTTGTTTGCTCCATATTATAAATAGTAATAAGACGTTTCATTATGAATTTAATATTTTTTAGATGATTTTTTTATTTATTTTTGTGCTTGTGCAGTTCGTAAGATTTTTTTTATTTTATTTTAAATATTTATTATATGTTGTAACTCAATAAAGCTTATGTTTTGGACCATCGGAAATAGATGTTTAATAAGAAACATCGATGTATCGTTGCCATCGATGAACAGACTTGGTTTTACCAATGCTAAACATCATTTAAATCAGTGTCGGCATAAACGCACCTAAATCATACATACATAATTTATTTGATTCTTAGTCACGATAGATCTCTAACAACTTCTTTTTAAAGAAGCCAGAGTTTTAAGTCAACAGAGCTATTTGTAATATAATAAAGTAAGGGCTTTTTATTTCTGATAAAAAATAGGCCCAAGATACCACTTAAAAATTACAAAAAATAACCTTAAATAATTCAGAAGGCGGATTTACATTTTATATGTTAAATGACTAAAGTAAACGCTCGGGCACGATAACCAGCATCAGCGGCCAGCGTTGAGCGGGAAATGTGAGAGCGCTGTCTTTAGCCGGGATCCAACGGCGCGTGAAGTGGCAGTTCCCGCGCCAAACTTGCCAGTTCACGCACCGTGTGATAGGGCAGGCTTGCCGATCTTCGGTCGGCGCGGTGTTCCCGTCGTTTGTCGGTAAATCAATCAACACGGTTCAAAGGAGCTTGGGTCCGGTGATGGGTTGGGGGGTGGATTCCGGCTTTATTCGACGGCGCGTGAACTGGCAAGTTTGGGGCGGGAACTGCCACTCCACGCGCCGTTGGATCCCGGCTTGATCTTTATGCGAAAATAAAAGAACTTGTTAGTTTAAATCAGCCGCTCAACGCCGACGCTGGTTATCGTGCCCAAGCGTTTATTCTCGCATAAAGATCAAAGACAGTGCTCTCACATTTTCCGCTCAACGTTGGCCGCTGACACTTAGTATCGTGTCAGAGGCCTTACTGCTCCCAAGGGTAATATTTGCTTGTAATTTTTTAAAGCTTAAAAGATTAGTTAGCTTTTATTTAAAAAAATATATTCTAAAAAATATGTGTAGGTACTTTGAATTTATGATAAAGGGTTTACTTAAAATACAATGTATGATACCAGTAAAAGAAATAATTTTTAGTATTTCGAAAAAAGTTTTTCTTCATAAAACTTTTTTCTTTATCTAAAATGCCAAAAACTATATAAAAAATTTCCATATGTTGAACAGGGTGGTTTAAATACGCGAGAAAAAAAAAGGCAACAACTTCTCTCGTTTTGCAAATCCCAGCTTGATTAGAGGTATTTGTCGTGGAAATCTATGGAAAAGTTATAAATACAAGGGTCCTCACTCACTTTACAAAGCTAGATTATAATAAAAAATTGCAGGCCCCTTGAAAAAACTGTAAAATTTCACCAATAAATGCAGCTAGTCTGTCGCTGTGTCCCCTAGGAACTAGGGATGCGCGATGTTCATCGATGGTATAAAAACATCGATGGTCGATGTTTTGCCATCGATGGTCGGGTATTAAAATAAATACGAAGTTTTAATTTAAATGATTTAGAAAATATTTGTTATTTTTCTCACTATATTAATTATTTAAAATTGGGTAAACGCATATACTTTTTACCGATTCAGGTATTTCTAAAAAGCTAATATATAAAATTTATAAAACTTAACTATGTAAAAAGTATGTATTTTAACTTGATATTTGTCAAGTACCCAATGGCAAAAGTTAAGAGGTTCTACAAAACAAGGAGTTTAACTGTGATTTTTTTGTGGTAATGCGTTTGAAAGAAAACGTGACGCTGCTATTTGGCTACGGTAAAAAATATAGTAAAGCCATTTAAGATTTTTTTAATTTAGTTTGTGGTATGTTGCCGCCGCCGTCGGCGTCGGTAAGGGGTTAGGAATTAATTGGTTTGAGAACCAGATTATGCGTGCAGGGTAAACATAAAAAATTATATATATTTAGTGTAAAAGTTTATGATTTTACTTTTTTTTAATTCTTATTATTGAACCATTGATCATCGATGTTTATGAAACATCAATGTTTCTTGTTCAATGTCTCGTTGCCATCGATCGTCGGCTTTCGATGTCGTCATCGATGTTCATTATCGATGTTTGGCTTACCAAAAAATACCAAAACTTTAACATTGTATGTACCTTTCATACACTAAATAATCCATTTCTTATTTTCCTAGCTTTTTATACACAGTATACAAAAATCTTTTTAGATAATTGGCGAATTATCTTATATGATAAGAACACTTTTAAAATCTTTTAGGGGGTTTCCTTTGACAAGTCTACCACAAATATTCATACCACCATATACGAAAGCGGCGCTTTAACCCAGCCTGTCAATGTCAAATGTTTCGACCCTTCTTAAAAAACTCTTTAGCATGAGCAAATTATGAGTTATGTTAAAAAAAAAAAACGTCGTTCCGGATTTTTTCTACGCAAAAATCAATGAAAATAACCCCTTACTACCGGCCTAATTAAAATTGACATCTACCTTTCCGCAATTCTTATTACACATGTATTTTTAACACATCCAAAAAATCTGACCAATTTAAAATAACGAATTTCATAAATCATTTGTAGATTATTATGCTTCGAGGAGGGTTATTCGAATTTTTCAAAAAAAAGTTGATTGGTTTTTTACCGTATTTCCATTATTTTTTATCATAGAATTTTTTTAACACGGTTTTTATGGTTTTTAGGAGCTATAAGACCCTGTAAATTAAATTCCTTAAGATTTCTTGGTTTTTAAATAGGGCGAGTTTAAAGGGCTCGAAAAAGGTGGTGCTCGTTTGTAAATAGAGGTTTTAAACGGCTATATCTCCTTAAATATTCATCAAGCTATTCAACTGAATTTGTGAAAACAATTAAAAATTGTTAACAGAGGCAACGCTGTAAAGCATTTTTAGTAAAATACTGGCATCGCCGCCTTTAACACAATGCAACAAAAAGTTTTAAAGTTTTTTATGCATTTTTATTAATAAAGGTGTTTAAATTTGAGGAAAAAAATTTAAAAAAAACAAAGCTTTTAAATAATTTCGAACCTAAAAACGATAAAAAAACTTAAAAACATTTATTTAAATTTTGTTCAAGATTGTGATAATTTAAAGTATAAATGGTTATCCTTTAATTCTTTTTAAAATAAGATGGAATAGAACAAAAGAAAAACTGCTTGATGGCTTGAATCGAAACTGTGGGGTTTTTGTAGGCATATTGAACTGTAAAAGGCATACTTAACATGACTTGTTTTCTACATATTTTCAATTTAGCGCCTAATTATGCTAAAAACCACAAAAGCCCCTTTTTCTTAATTTTTAAATTAGCACAATTTTTTTCACAAAACCATGGCCAATTTTTGTAAAGAATTTATTCAGGATTTCAAACCCCTTTTAAAATTTTCTTGTGCAATTAGCGGTTTTTACACATATACACTATTACACATAAATAGAATAGATTTTGCCGATCCGGATTATCGGCAAAATCTGCCGATATGCCGATACACCGATATTTATATCGATATCAGCCGATCACTACTTTTAATTGCAAATAACTTGAAAAATATTAGTTTAGCAAAAAAATGTATGAAACATTTTTGCTTAGAATTAACTTTTAATCGATTTCTGTGGTTAAAATGAAATTTAAAAATTTCCCCCTAGGGGGTTGGCAACCACCCCAGGGTTTAGGCGCCTTCTGTTTGATATAGGTTTTGATCCTTGGGCTATTCTCTACCTTCTGTTAAAATTTCAAGTCAATCCATGCAGGACCAAAGAATTCCCAGGTAAAAAAAAGAAAATGCTGAAAATCCTATTTCTGTAAATTTGCGTAAATTCCTGAAAATTCCCGATGATTTGTACAACCTATCCCCTCGTTTTAGAGGTTATTTTTCGGTGCCTTATTTAAATCAAGACGCTGAGGATCACTTTTAATTTTTTGTCAGGATGAAATCAGAATTTTATTTGCACAAAAATACTAATCTTACTTGTATCCAATTTTGGCATACTAATTAATATAAACTTATCGTCTTATTGTTTCTTACTGCAAACTGCTGACAGTAAAGATGAATTTGGAAAATCAGGTCTACTTTAATGCTGGAAGCCCTATTAAATCTAGAAAGCCCATTAAAGTTAGATCACACAAATAGAACCTGAACCATGCGGCGTAAGTACTAGTAGTCATAAGCGTAACTAGCCATCGAACCTTGGAGGGGCCTAGGGGGCCCGGGAAAAACCTCGGAATGTCAGGAACTGTAAGTTTTTTTCCTGCGTCCCAAAAAATTTTGATGACCAAAAAAAAAACGTCAAGTAAAAAAGTAACTATTGCAAGTTAGCCGTGTATGGCACCTGCATTTGCATCTTAAAAAAAAAACAGATTCACGTTGAAAAATTTATTTTGTTTTATACGTGGGCTCCCAAAAAAACAAAAATGTGAAAATGGACCAAGAGAAAACTGCTTCTATTTTTAATAATTTAGCAAAATATCAAATACAAAACACTTTAAGTGTTAAATAAAGAAAGCTGAAATTTTACCTGAAATAAACAATTTTTTGTAATCATATTTTTTTATTTATGTTTTACACCTTTTTCCCTAATTTACCTGGTTTTAATACACGATTTATTTAATGTCAAGGTTTTTTAAATATATTTATTTCATGTGGATATTCAGACATGGGATCAGTGGCGGCTCGTGCATTGAAGAACAGGGAGGCTAAAGTTATAAAGACTATATACACACAGAAAAGGCCGGTAATGATTTTGGGGTACCGCACCTATTTAAAGCAAAATACGTAATATTTGCATAAATTCAAACAAACATTGTGTATTGCCGCATTTATGGTTAAATTTAAAACTATACGTATAAAACTGACCATTAAAAAAACAAAAACAAGAAAAAGGGTTGTTTTTGAGTTATTTAATATAAATGAACTCTTCTCCATTAATGGAACCGGTTAACCAATCGCATTTATTGTACCAACTAATATTAAATCCTCGATTTGGTCGATTATCTGACGCTTTAATTGTAATCAAATTTCGTTGAGGCCTTCCCATAGTTTTAATAATGTAAAATTTATTATCATAAGTACAGAATTAAAATACTATATGTCAGCAACCAATCAAGTATGTCGTCAGATTTTTTAATTTCGTTTAACTTATCCATAATAAATCAAAACAAAAAAATACACAAGTGACACGAGCACTAACAAAGACCAACTGAGGCTAGCCTCCTCCAGCGGTTTAATTTAAGCGACGAAAATTAAAAAGCAAGAATTTTGTTGCTGCTTAATCGGGCTCGCGAAGCTGTGCTTTTTAAAGCGGCCGGTAGTATCGGCTGCGTTCCTTGCTACGTATGTCATTTAATATTTCGGGTTAATGGTTTCTTCGGTATTCAAATGTTCGCGGTTTGTGGGCGGTTTGATGCAGTGTGATAGGTAGTGTTAGTGTTAATTCGGGCATATTTTGTATTTATATTAGAAATTAATGGTAGAGTAATAATACTCAAGCATTTTAGGAAAAAAATATTCATAATTATTTTCTCAATAATAATAAGTTTTACCTACTTATACGCCTATACCTATTTTTATTTTTTAACATTTTTTGCCTATATGGTACATTTTTCTGGGTGGGGCTGGCCGCGTCTAGGGGGGGCACCGAAGTTATGGTGCTAGTAGTCTACCAAATAATTTACGTAAGTACTACGACAGCCACTTATATTAGTACTTTGGGGTTAAAATTCCCTCCAAAATAAAGAATATTGTATATGTCAAGTTTGAAACAAATTCATTTAATAAACTTAAAATTTAATAAGGTTTCCTCAGAAAATCGAAATATTCTGGTCAAACTTGGCGTGACGAACATTTTATTACCTTTTAGAGACTTTATACCGAATAAATGTTTATATGGAAAATTATTGACATTTATTAGAAAAGTTTGCTCGCTTTTTGGCAGTTTTAAACTGCTATGTTAATTTATAATAACGAAAATAATATTTTATTAAGCTTAAAAGCAATAAGCGCCTTCTGCTTAATGTCGAACAGACCCCACCAATTCAGAGCCCTTACTGAACCAATTGGGGCGGAATTTAAAGTTATTGTCAAAATAATGAACTGGGTTTTATAACTGCATTGTGATTAAATAAAGACTTTTCGACTCGTTCCCAAAATTTAATTAAACAATGATTACTTTGAATTGACAACAATCAACACATTTTATTAACACCTTTCTACGATTAATTATTTTATAACTATCATTTGAAATTTAGTATTAAGTATTTTTAAAGTAAAGTAATCATTTAATTGTGTAAGTATCATTATAAAAATAACAATAATACTTATTTTTATAATTTCTTCTGGTACACCAATCCAAACAGTACAAAATAAGTAAAATGTTTTTAAAGTTCGCTTACCACTGATCTTGGGCGATGGGATTCATCGACGAATAAGGCTAGCCGCGCACTACCAACTTTATTGTTGACCGCCCTAAAAGTTGCTTAACCAAAAGTGGCTAATATATTGTACTAGGGTTTTGCTTTTGTAACATGAATTTCCCCGAAACAGTATAATTATTGCTTTTATTTAAAAAAAACAGAAAAAAGAAAATCTAAAAACGGTATTCGGTTTGAATCGCCTTTAAATTCGAACAAAAATTTTTTAGTTGCCGTGATTAAAAAGTTGCCAATGCGCGGTATCACATAAAAACAAATTCGTTTCATTATCGCAATTTTTACTTGCCGAAAAAAGTTGCTAGTGCGCGGCTGGCCCCAAATGCGTTTGTGCCTTTCGCCACCATGTTTTTGTTCGTCATGGGTAGAACACGCGCGTGCGTCAAACAAACTATCGGACGGAATTACGAGAATTTATCACTGCTCAAAGGTCTGGCCCACACATAACCGCACAAAGGCCGCAACGAGCCCGGATTCACAATAATAGTGGAAAGTGGTGCAGATTAATTGGGAAAAATTCAAAAGCAAAGTAAAAAGACCTTTTAATTGCTTTTTGGTAGTAGTTAGTAAGTAAGTTTTTTTTGTAGTAAAGTGATTTTTTTACTCGCCAAAAATTTTTGACACATACTTCTTTCATTGCCCACCAAGGAAATGAAATTATCTACGCCAGTGCTCTTTTAATTATAGATACGAGGGCTCAAAAACCGCAAAGTATCGGGAAAAGGGCGCGATTTTAAAGATGAGGACCTTTCTTTTTGCTATTTAACTTTATTTAGGACAAAAATAATATTTTTCCTTTGTCATATATCCATATCGAGAATGGGGCACAAAATTTAAAGTTTGCTTCACTTATAAAATTACCCTAATTCGGCACTGAAAGGTTGTAAGGTGTAAGGTGATAAGAAATGCTGGATCTCACTATTAGATAATGACCTTTGTACAAAATATAATCACATTAGTTTAAGAAGCCACTAATCGTGGATAAATAAACTCTAAAAGATACAGTAACATTAGAAACGTCTTAATACGATATATACTGCCGTCCAACGGAAAAACACCGTATGTGCATATAATAGTCATATAACATACGGTGTTTTTCCGTAGGTTGGCAGTATACTCCAATCGTGAAATAAGAAAAATAAGTATTAAAAAAAGTAAATTAGTGTATTAACATTCCAACGGTTATTCTTTATTTATAGTTCAAGTTACTTTTAAAACATCCTCAGTGGCGATGCCAACTTTTTGGTTTGTGGGTGGCCAAGAAGGGGCCAGGATTTTTTAAAGATATTTGCCAAGCACTCAGCCAGCCCTGGCCATTGTACGCAGATCCCATTTATAGGGGGATATCCTTTAGAGCAGGGATGGCGAACCAATGACAACGGGTGCCACACATGGCACACGATGTAACATTTTGGACACCGCGAGTATGTTAATTTTTTTTCAGTAAAAATTATACAGCGGCCGAAAAGGACAAAAATGAAAGTTTTAAGTAGAAGACCTTATTTTGCTCTTCAATTTGTACCTCACTCTGAAAAGTATTTCATGGTTTCATGGGACGCCTAGGATATCATCTAAAAGCGTTTTAAGTTGCGGACCTTTGTTTTTGGTCTCCAAAATGTTTTACTTACTGACTTAAAAGTATTTCATGGCACGCGTAAGACATCATTTTACATTTTTGTCTACATATGGGAAACTTTTTTAATAATATTACGAAATAAAGTTATTCTTTATAAAAGTTCTGCATGGTCTAAAACCTAAAATGCAATCATTAGATAATCATTTTTTTCAGTAGTATACGAGGTGTCTCAAAAATGTTAATTTCGTTCAAGAGGAACGTACCCTTATTTTTGAAAATATCGAAAATTATTATTAAGGAAAAATGTTTAGAATTAAAAATAACTCTTGAATTTGCAAGCTCGTTTACTTACAAGAAAAAAGTTTTCTTTGATTTTTTATACGATAACGAGCGTTTCTGTGACTTTTTAATGTTTTGACAGTTCTTAAGCTTATACATATTACATTTCGAAATAAATATTTACAAATGTATAAATTTAAATTTCCATCGTTTTATCATAAAAAATTTCAAAAAAACTTTTTTCTTGAAAATGAACGAGCGTGCATATTTTAGAGTTACTTTTAATTCTAAACATTTTTCCTTAATAATAATTTTCGATATTTTCATAAATAAGAGTACTTTCCTCCTGAACAAAATTAGTGTTTTTTGAGATACCTCGTATACATTACACTGAAAAAAATGAATATCTAATGATTGCTTTTTGGTTTTAGACTATGCAGAACTTTTATAAAGAATAACTCTTTTTCGTAAAATTATTAATAAAAAAGTTTCCGATATGTAGAGAACTTAGGCGAACACACTGTATATGCAAAAAGTAGCATTCGTCTCAGGTCCAATCCCGACAGGTTGTCCTGCCAGGAATTTTTAGGGGTGGCCGAGATGTGTAAGTTACAGAAAAAAAGTGACAACTTAAAGAAAAGGACACCTACATTAAATACGAGACGATCGGGGGCAAAAAAACAAGACAGTTTCGGTGACAACTATAAAAAAAGTCCTTACCTGCGCAAAATCACTAATTGCATTATATTATGATATGCCAGTTTCAAACTTTTTATTCACTTTGTATGCAAAATTTGGCGAAAATCAGTACACTAAAGTTAAAGTTATTAAAAAAAAATAAAATAAAAAAAATCTTCAACATCGTGTATCTTCGTTAATTTTGAGTTTTCGAAAAAATTCTAAAGAAGTTTGTGCATTAATTTTTCGTGCAGAATCGCCTACAGAAATCCTGACGCATAATTTCCGGACACCCTGTATTTGCTTATATTAAGTACATAAGTTTATTTTTATTTTTTGTCTTAATAGGTAATAGCTAAATAAATACGGCATCATGGTAAAAATTAACTTATTATTTTATTTTATTTTTAAATTTTACTGTACAAGATTTTTCAGAGTTTTAAAAATGTAAGTGAAAGAAACGCTTTTTAATTTTGTCTTCATTTACCACAAATATCAAAAATATAATCGATAGTGATATATCGATATATTGTTGCCATTCCCAACACTGATCTCGATGGATTGCCAATGCTGCGCGAAACAAAAGTTACATTTCATGGGCAAAAAAACGGTTTGTGCGCAAGCAAATCGAGGGTAAACGCGCCTGGCGCCAAACAGGCTATCCGCATTACCGGAAAGAATTTACGACGCCTTCTCTGGGTTTATCGTTCGAAGTACGGTAGCTAATGAGCGTCACGGTCAGAACGCGGACGGAGGGCACGGAGTGCCGGTGTTGTATTCTACCAGTGCGCATGTTTGTCCACCCTCGATTTTTTGCTGCGCGAGGTCGTAAAAATCCGAAAAATGCTTCTTGCCACTGCGGATCTAAATGTGGGTTATCTATGATTACTAATTATCGGACAAATAATTTATTAACGCGTTGTCAAGGTTTCCCGTTTGGAGCACGGAAAGGGACGGTGAGCAAGTAGCTTATTTGACCATGGCTTTTAAATTAAATTAAAAAAAAAAAAAAATTGGCATGGTCAATATATAATGGATACATTTAAAAATACGTATAATTGTTTTTGGTATTTTTAAGGCATCTTAGCGTTTTACTATTAAAATCTTAAAAACTATTGGGTTTAAAGATAGGACACAATTAAAAAGGAATAAAAATATTAATGTTAAAATTAAATTCAAAGGTTATGGTAGTGCTTTCCAGTTAAATTATTCAAGTTCTTTATTTCCAAAAGTCAATTTCTGTGACACTTCCGCTAAAGCCAGAATTGTGTTTTCACGGCAAATTAATAAATAAGGTTTAGTAAGTAAGCTTAAAAAAATAGCATTATCTTTTTTCTGCGCTTTTTCCACCTTTATTTGTTTTTTAACAAAATGATGAAAATGGAGGTTAATATGAAATTTCCGAACGCAATGTTCTCAAATTCATTAAATCAAATATTTAAAATATATACAGAAAGTTTTATTTAAAATAACAATAAGTAGCATTTCCGGTTAATCTGGAAGCGCCACATATGAGCTAAAATATCATAAATCTGCATTTTATTCAACCATCCATTCAACCAAAACTTCAAAATTGTAATACTTCTAAAGAAAATGCAGGCTTGGTAATAATTTTGTAGACACCCCACCAGACCACACACTTATTCTTTTCTTTTAAACAATACCATCGTTCAACAACGTCTTTAGTTGTTGAACGATGCAATACTATGCAGTATTTTTAAGGACCCATACAGGTTAGAGGTAGTGATTAAAGAATTTTTAAAAAGCATTTATTTTTAACTTGTTTGTTTTATTTGGATATTTAATTTAGTAAACGACTTTCAATAAGTTATTACTTTTAAACATAAAAATAAATCTTAAATTATTGCTTTTCCAAATATTAAAAATAAAATAAGTATTTTCCTTTTCATTAGTTAATTTTGGCGCTGGCCAAACAACCGCCGGCGGTCTTGCTCAATTATAAGGCGAAAACCGCCGTCCGGCGGTTTTATCCATTTACGCATATAAAAGTCGCCGAAAATCTAAATTCATTTGTAATTACCGACGGTTTTTACTTATTATAAAAATGCATTTTTTCTATTTTTAAAGGTATTTTTAAGTAGGCCTTGCAAACAAATGCTTTGACGTTAATACCTGTTACCGAGTCTGTAACATAATTTAATGTCATAAATAATAATTATCGTTATTACCATGTTTGTCAGGTTGTTGTTTTTAGAGCACTTGTTCTTATTGTTTCTGTTGTCTTTATTATTGTTTATTGGTGAATAGTTAATATCTATTGTATTATTATCGTAGAATATGCCGAGTGGCCATTATACAGGGCCGTATTAACTGTTTGAGGCGCCCTAGCCTAGAATTCCCAGAGCGCCTATTTTCCAAAAAAAATTTGAAGAACAAAAATAAAGGTCATTCCCTCCTTTTCACGTCTATGTGCGCCTATTTAGTAGTCACCAAATATCCCCACTCAACCTAACTTTTTTACAAAACTCCCCTGTTTGTGCCTATTACTCCCCTGTCTGACGCCTATTTTTTCATGGCGTAAGGCTGTAGCCTAGTCAGCCTAATGGATAATACGGCCCTGCCATTATAGCCATGAAGACAAGTTTGACATGCTAAGGTGCTACATTTTTTACCACAAAAATAAATGAAGGTATCATTTCTTCAGTTAATGAATTATGGTAATTAAATGGACCTAGTATTTTAGTTTCTAAAATTCCACACCACATATTAAACCCAAAACGTTCTTGATGTTTCGATACTTTCTTAACAGGCGGATTTTGTTGAGCCTCATAATGCGTATTGCGGCGGTTGAAGATACCATGATTAGTAACCACATTTTCGTTCGACCCACTGATCTCGATGGATTGCTAATGTTATAACCTGCGCGAAACAAAAGTTACATTTCATGGGCGAAAAATCCGGTTTGTACGCAAGCCAGTTGAGGGTAAATGCACCCGGACCCAAACAAACTATTCGCATTATAGGAAAGAATGTGTTGACCGCGTCCTGGTTTTCTGTTCGAAGTACGGTAGCTAATGAGCGTTACGGTCAGACCGCGGACGAAGGGTACGGGGTGTCGGTGTTTGTATTTTGCCACGGCTTTTAAGTGCGCATGTTCGTCCACACACTGCGCGAGGCCGTAAAATCCGAATAATGCTTCTTGCCACTGCGGATCTAAATGTAGGTTATCTATGGTCGGACCATATTTTTTGAAGAGAAATTTCAATTTTCTTCACACGTGTGTGTATACCACTCGCAAAAATATCGGCGTCGTTCGAAATCTCCCGGTTTAAGTCCTTGGCAAATCTTAAATTTATAGAGGTGATATCTATTTTTACGCAAAAGAAATTGAGCTGTGGATTTGGCTGCTCCTACATTTTGTTTAATTTGCCAAGTTGATATCTCAGGGTTCTTAACAACTGCTTTTAAAACATTATTTTGGGTTTCTTCGGAAGATTCCTTTTCTCGAGATAAAACTGGCTTTTAAATTTCGAGCCAGCTGTAAGAAAATGGAATTACATGGCTGTTTTCTTTCTGGGTATGTATAAAGATACATTGCTGCTGTATTTACAGTATTTTTGTGGCACAAAATGTAGCACGTCAAACTTTTCTTCAAGGCTATATTGGCCACCCGGCATATTCGACGACAATAACAGAATTGATTTCACCAATAAACAATAATAAAGACAACAGTAACAATAAGAACAATTGCTCTAAAAACAACTACTCGACAAACAGGGTAATAACGATAATTACTATTTTATCATGACATTAAATTATGTTACAGACACGGTAAGAGGTATTAACGTCAAACCATTTGTTTGCAAGGCCTACTTAAAAATACCTTTAAAAATAGAAAAAATGCATTTTATTTTAACTAAAATTTAAAATATGACATGTGATACATTGTTGAATTTGAAATAAAAAATGGGATCAGATACAGGATGTCCTTTTTTTTCGAGCCATATAAAAAATAAAGTTGATGGTTTCTTGAAAACGAAACGTCGGATATAAAATCTAAAAATACTATTATGTAGTAGTTAAAAAGGGCCAATACAAAAGTATTTAGTTTTTTCATATCTCTCCAAATAAAGTCAGAAGAAAATAAATTTGATCATTTCAAATTTTCGTTCTTGCCAAATATCTCAGCAGGCCATGAAATTTTTTTAGTTTTTAGACGGCATGTAAATAAGCTTTAAAAAACACGTAAATAAATAAAACCGCCGGACGGCGGTTTTATTCTTATAATTGAACAATGCCGCCGGCGGTTGTTGGGCCAGTGCCAATAATTTATTTTTACAATATATTTTTAGTAATTTGATCATTTACCTATTATCTTTTCTAATTAGGTATCTATTTGTACCTACATAAGTAAGAGGAAAGCCAGACGAAAGTTGCTGCATAACAATCTAACCTCAAATAATAAAGTTTATTGTAGTGTAAAGCTGTCCGGGTAGTATGTTTGCTTAATCAAAAAGTAAATACGTCTAGGAATTAATATTTATTTATTATAATGTATTTATTTATTTAGTAGTATTTAACAGGTGTGTGCCGATGTTATAGATTGTGTATTAAGAATATTCATATTTCTTCAAATCTAAACGGTGAAAATAAATATTGTTTGGTGTTATATAAAAGAAGTTACTTACTTTATTTATTGAGACACTTTTTAGTACCGAAGAGTATTTAGAAATAACGGAAAAATCGTTGTTTAGCCACAAACGAGCGCGACATAGAACCCTCGGCATCGCCATTTTCGCCAGACTGACAGTGGAACGATTTTATATTTTTCTATTCCATTTTCCATGCGGGTTTCGGTGTCCAAACTGCGCAATGTTAAAAGAAATCGATTTGATTGTAGCAAACCTTAATTAGATATCCAAAAGTTAAAAGTTAATAAAATACGAATATTTTTTAATTTGTTTTTATTATTGACTAACTAATGAAAATTTAAAAATTAAATTTTAAAAAATCAAAATTATTAGATAACTTGTTATTTGAGAGTGTGTTTTTGTAGTTGCCTAATATTTTCTTCTTCTTTTTAGATGTTGGGACTTAATAACTAATATTAGGGTAAATGGGATAGTCACACCACACAAACACTACCTAAAAAATAAGCCTAAGCGTACATGCAGAATCAAGACCCCGCGGGTACAATTAACCCTTTCTGAGGGGCTTTCCAGTGACGCAAACAGAGCGCTCCCGAGTAGCTCAGGAGCATTTCTGTTCTACTTTATGGCGTTCCAGTGACGGAAAGTCTTATGCACCTTAACTGCTCCGTTTTCCTTTCCCCTTGCCTCTCATGCACCAACCCCCTTTAGGTGTTTCGTGCTCCAAACGTCAAAAGTTTGTTTATTAAGGTTAGGATAGATCTTTAAAATTATTATTTGTTTAGAATGGAATTAGATATTACAGATCCCACAACTGGAGACCTTTATACTGTGGTTTTAGATGAATCAAAGAGAGAATAAATAAATAATCCATTAATCCACCTTGTTTTCACAACAAAAAACGAAATTTTAAAATTACTTAAAGTAAGGTTAAGTTTTTTTACCAGCTGGAGCTTTCTGTCCTTGCGGATGCGTTCCAGTGACTAACTTTTCAGAGCAGTTCAAGAGCTTCAAGCTCTGGAGCGTGATGCACCAAAATTTTCGTCACTGGAAAACCCCTCTGATACCTCACCGAACTTACTAGTTTTTCATGTTCAGATTAAGAAGAAATAATAACAAAAAATAAATAACAGCAACAAGCTCTTGAAATAGCTGTCTTACACCAACCCATTGAAAAATGGCACACACATACGACTCGCGATACAATAAGCCTTGATCAGCCTAGGAATTATAGGTTTATTATTAATTTATAGGTAAAAAAATGTCCATACTATATACTTTCAATATAATAATATTGTGTGTAGTTTAGTTCGGCTGTCAACTGAACACATCACCATTTTGCGGGACTTTTTTACATGCGCATTGCATGATTTTTCCCAATTAACTTTGTGCGCATGACTGGAAATCCCAAAACGCGTAGTTTAAATTGTACCACTTTTCAGATTAAGGATTGGATTCTTTGTTTGACCTCCAGGGATCAAGGAAAGATTCACGCTAAATTGACGGCATCTTTCTTCTGAATCTAAGAGCTGTGAGCGAAGATTCCTATAAGCTGATGGTATCCTGTTTGGTGGTGAACACGAGGTATTTCTCAAATGGCGGGAAATAGATGGGCGTGCCATGGGAACTGTCAGTAGTGAAAGTGAAGGTGATACGTAACACCAGTAGCAGATCTTGGTTCGACAGCCGACAATTTATGCATTGCATCGATTGTTGAATTATTTGTTTTCTTTTGGAATTTCTGGGAGCTACGAGCTCGATTATCAAGATTTTCCGCCGACGAAGCCCTGGAAAGCATAGTCCGGAAGGGGAGAGTGGTGGATTGGACCTGAAAGGACCAAAACCAAGAAAAGAAAATATAAATAGATTAAGGATTGATTGTTTCTCCTTTTTTATTATTTTGGTTCAATCCTAATAAGATCTTGTTTATAGCCCATGTCTTTACCGAGCGTCGATTTTGAATACAGCCTAGGGTGCGACATTACTCATCGGTGGTGTAAAAAATGTATTGATAATTTTTAATACACAGAATTATAGATGGCTATTTATACCGCTATCGATAGTTTCTACCTTTAATTAGCTCCAACGAGGGTTCCATTGTTTTTGTTACCGACGAATGGTTATTGCCTGGCAAGGTCTTTAAATTAAAAAGGATGATTTGTTTTTATCACCTTTGATCAAACTTCGATATGGCTTAGAGCCTGGCAATGTCGAAGTATCTCCGAACAATGGATAGATATAGGGCTGAAATAGCTTCTTTCCTTATTTTAAAATTCAGGGTATATATGCAATGTAGAACAGTTGCTCTGCCTCTTGTAAGCTTTGAGAAAGGGTATGAGCGTGCTGGCGAATTGCTTCAGAATAGTGCCAGAAAACAATTAGGGATGTTATCCTTTTTTTGACAGAAGTTGTCAAAAAATCGTTTGTTATCGAAAAATAAACATTAAATAAAAACAATGGGCTCAGAAAAACACGAAACTTCAACAAAGGAAGATTGGATTAAATTACTTGAAGATAACGACGTTGGACGTAGTAATATGAACAAGCTTATCATGAACTATTTGGTTACAGGTAATTTTTTTGTTTTTTTTTGTTCATTTGGCCTAGTTTGTATTGTTATAAAAATAAATATCTTTGTAACCGTTAATACCTTACAGAGGGTTTTAAAGAGGCTGCAGAAAAGTTTCAACAGGAATCTGGTGTAACACCATCGGTAAATCTTCATTCTCTGGATGACAGAATGCGGATCCGTGATGCTATTATGAATGGAAGAATCGAAGAAGCCACAACTCTGGTCAATCAGTTACATGCTGAATTATTGGACAATGATAGATATTTATATTTTCATTTGCAGGTAAGATTTTATTTATTTACCTACATAATTATTTTTTTATACTTGTTCTTGTTTAATACGTAAATTAATGGTAATTGTCTAGAAAGTGGAAACAACTCGGACTTTGACCAAATTTGGTATCCAAACGGGGTTTTTTAGGGCGCTGATCACGAATCTGAAAGAATTTTTAGTCGAAAATGTTTCGTTTTCGAGATATCCATCATCAAATTTGATATTTGAACTAACTTCATTTTTAGTATATTCCCCCTTCTTTTTGCTCACATTTCTTAATTTTAAGTTAAAGTGGTACACAATATTTGATTTTATCCCTTCAAAACTTTTTTCTATGTATTTTACACTTTTTTTTTAAATTGAAGTGCTTAGCTTTCAATCATTTTTAATTGCAGCAGATTATGGTGGAGGCGGTGAATCAGTGTATGCACGTATGCAGCGTTTTTAAAGAAAATATTCTCAATTTAGGTATTTGGTAAAAGGTGTAAAATACATAGAAAAATGGGGTTTTAAAAGGTACCAATTAAATATTGTGGGTTTAAGCTTAAAACCAGGAATTGTGTGCAAAAAGAAGGGGGAATGTAGTAAAAATAGGATTATTTTCATTTTTAACTTTGATGATGAATATCTTGGAAAAGAAACATTTTTGACTAAAAATTCTTTCAGAATCATAGTCAGCGCCCCAAAAACCCCTGTATACCAAATTTCTTCAAAATCGGAGATGCTCCCACTTTCTAGACAACTACCAAATTAATAATAATGTTTTATTTTCTTTTACCAAGCAATTGCATCTGATTGAACTAATTAGAAACAACAGAGTGGAGGAAGCACTATCATTTGCTCAGAGTCATCTTAGTGAAGCTGGTGAAGAAGATCCTTCAGTCTTAACAGAACTAGAAAGAACAATTGCTCTTCTAGCTTTTGAAGATCCTCTTAGTAGTCCTTTTGGAGATTTACTGTCTCCTTCCCATAGGCAGAAGGTAGGTTTAATTTATATTTTAACCTTTATAGGGGGTAGTTAAAGCTTATTCTGATTTTCTATCATAAACACCTGTATAAGGGTGTCTGTTATTTCTCAAATAAATTTTTTTTAGCGGCCGCTTCCTAAACTTTTAGTTTATAGCCTAAAAAAATATATCCAATTAAAAAAATGCTCTTAATTTCTGATTTGAACCATGCCGAAATCATGTTGCTTTTCCCATTTGAATAACATGGGATATTTGGAATGTTTTCTTTTATTTTTTCTTCTCAGACAAAAAACAATGAAAAAATCTACTCATCACAAATTCTGATGAAAAATTTAATACTCTACAAAAAGTTTTCTTACAAATTTTGGATTAAGTCACTCTTCTAAGAGTTATTTAGCGACGATGAAATAAGATTGAGTTGTGGACATTTTTGAAAAAATATTAGTAAACCGGCATTTTTTAAATAAAATAGGTACTCTGTATATTACATTACCATTAAATAGATATTTTAAAGAGCTTTAAGAAAATTTCACATTTGATATGTCTCTTATAGTTTTAAAAATATGGCCATTCAAATCCTTCCTTTTTCCGTTGGACGGCAGAATATTGTTAGGGCAAAAGAGTTATATAATGGGGAGATATTTGTGTGTCTGCTTTTGCAAATACTTATTCATTCTGTTAGAAATGCCTTATGGAATGTAATTCCTTGCTGTTTAACATGTTGGCCAATTTTTTGTTTGAAGTTATAAATTAGATGGTTGACTCTGTTAACAGGTTTGTTTTTTACTACTTATGCTATAAAAATGTAGGTATACACATTGTGACAGTACTTTAGGCATGCATTCCCAGTTTAAACTCTAACTGGTTGTGTTCAACACACTGTTACTAAATTGATAGCATTGAGATGGCACAATGTATATACTTATACAAACCCTACATTTCTTTGTATATTTTCTTTCTTTTGTATTGTTTATGGTGCCCCCACAAATTGATGTCCTGCAATTGCTCCCCTGATTACAGTATTTATGAATAAATTTTATTTTCAGAATTTTTAATTGTCTTAATTTATCCACTCAAAACATAGGTGTCACTTAATGAGTTAAGGGATATTTGTTATAGTTCTATTTTAATTTTAAAATCTTTTAAAACATAATTAAACCTATTGGTTAGACTTAAACAATGACCTTAACATGATAACATATGTTTATAATGTTATCTTTTTTGTAAATTGGGTAAACATTTACATAATAATAATCATTTTATAATAACACTTTTGTCATAATGTAACATTATTTCTTTTTTGTTTGTTGTTAAAATGTAGTCAAAACCCTGTGACTTTACCAGTAAGATTAAGATGTTAAGTTATCCTTTTGGTTCCAAAATTACAAAAGAAAATAGTTACTTAAACTAATTTGTTAATTAAATACAATTACTAGTACAAGTATATTTTCAAACAAACAATGTTTTACAAAAATAAATTTATAATAAATTAAAATATATTGTTGCATCATATAGAATACTCCATTTTTTCTTATAACTCAAAAATGTATTCTTGATTAAAATCTCTGCATATGCCTAAACTCACAAAACACTGGTCAAAGCTTGAATATATCCAAATTTACCCCACAAGATAACTACCTTTATTTTGAAAACTTGTTTAAAATTTAAAAGTTATGTCAAAGTTAAAAAAACCTTCCACTTAAAAGTCGAATATAAAACATACTTTTACAACTCACTCCATATACCGATTAAATTGAAAGTGTTGTAAATAATCCTTATTGACGTTTATTTTCAAAAAACTATAAAATATTAAATATTCAAAAACCATTTAAATACATTTAATATCATCAAAATATCATTTTGAAAACTTGTTTAAAATTTAAAAGTTATGTCAAAGTTAAAAAAACCTTCCACTTAAAAGTCGAATATAAAACATACTTTTACAACTCACTCCATATACCGATTAAATTGAAAGTGTTGTAAATAATCCTTATTGACGTTTATTTTCAAAAACTATAAAATATTAAATATTCAAAAACCATTTAAATACATTTAAGTTATTATGTTTAAAATATTAAACGTATTTTTATGCTTTTTTGGTTCAATTAGAATAAGCTTTAATTTTTTAAGAATTTAACAGTTTCTTTAGATTTATGTTTGTCCTAGAGAAAACGCCTTTCTACACATTTTGAAATTTGTTTTCGTCGTGTGTTAAGATTAATCCTGAAATAGATTTTTTAACTTTTTTTTATAGTCATCATTTTAGTTAATTATATATATATATTATATATATATATATATATATATATATATATATATATATATATATATATATATATATATATATATATATGTATATATATATATATATATATATATATATATATATATATATATATATATATATATATATATATATATATATATATATATATATATATATATATATATATATATATATATATTATAATATTGTAACAGAAATAAATGAAAATAAACTTAAAAATGTGTAGAGTAAACGCGTTTCCTTTAATTGTAAGACGGAAATAGTGTGAAACATTAATCTAAAAGAACTTTTAAATTTGAGCCGAAAAGGTATGATTCTGTGCACCCCAGCAACGCTACTCGTAACTCGCCAAGGCGAAAGTGAAATATGAATGGCTCTGGCACTTGTCTCCGCGATTAGCTACGTGCCGCGGTGCTCGGAATTATACCTCACCGCTCTACTACCCTCGGCGGTTTGTAGTCTGCCGCCTTCTGAATGATACCTTAATTGAACCAAAAGCGGCATAAACGTACGTTTGTTATTTTAAATAATTTTAATATATTTTAATACTTTAAGAAAAACAAATATTTGCTATTTTTATGAAAAAAATGTTAATACCATTATTTAGAACATTTAATTTAGTTCGATGTAATTTCTACACGGGGTTAGTTGAAACAGGATGTTTTATCTTGAATTTTTTAGTATGAGGTTCTTATTTTAAACTTTTGCATAACTTTTAATTCTCAACAAGTTTTCTAAATAATATTTTTTTAACTTCCAAGATAAAGGTAGTTTTCCCTTATACTAAATTTGTAAATTTACATCTACCTCATAGACACCAGGTTTTTGTAAGTTTAGAATAAATTTTGTAGAGAAATAAAAAATAAAGTTTTTGCATTTGGTTTAACAATTATGCCTGTCACTGTATACATTGCAAAGTTTCCTGCAATCTTTCAATTTTACATAGTACTACTTTGAGAAAGTGCATCCTCAATTTCTTTAGCCATTTTAGCCATCAAACACTTGGTTTTTTATTGACAATATTTTTTTGAAGGTGGCCAGTGAAGTAAATGCAGCTATACTCAAAATGGAGCACCAAGAGAGCACTGCACCCAAAATTTCTACCTTGCTGAAATTAATTCTTTGGGCTCAAGAGAAATTAAACAAGAAGAACGTAAAGTATCCAAAAATGACCGATCTCGCTACAGCTACCATTTCTGATCCCAAATGATGTTCAATATTGTCTATTTATAGACGTGCAATTTATGGACAGAACTTTTCTCTTAACGACTACTTGCCCAACAACTAATAACGATTTTTGTTGCACTTTTAGTTTATTAGGATAAACATTGTCTAAGGACGTCTACATAAATTTTATTTTGTTAGATTTTGCTGTTTTTTTTTTTTAAGCAATACAATTGGAAAAATACGCCTAATACTTAAATTAATTGTACAAGCTGTTACAGAATAATATTAAAACTCTTCAAAGGCATATTCTGCTATTAAAAATATATAACTTCATATAATCATGGGTTTGCAAATTCCTCGTTCTCAAGATCTAGGGTATTAAACTTATATATTTTTAACATAAACACCACACGCCACTGACTATGCAAATGTGTGTAAAATTTGTGTGCTTTTTAAGATTAATTAAATGCAGCTTTCAGACTCCAATGTTTTTTTATTCGGTATCTTGTTTACTTTAAGAGAAAAAAATAAAATTTACATAATTGCATATTTTAGACCATAAAACAAGCATTGCAAGAACTTTTTCTTTTAAAAAGTAGGTTAATAATTTTTTTATTAGCAATAATGCAACAACAACAATAAATACTTATTTAAGTTAGGTTTAAGTCTTACAATTTTTAATAAAAAGTGTTTTTTAATTTTTTTATTTTTTTGAAAAGTTTAACGCCCTGTATCTTCGAGAACGAAAAATTTGCGGACCCATGTTTATGTTAACTTTTTTATATTTTCTGATGTAGAATCTGCCTTATAAATTTTTTAACCAACAATTATTAACACCCTGTTTATTTATTTGGACGTCTCTTAGAACCATTTTAATGTTTTTTTTTCAAGTTTTTGTGATTTTAGAATTTTATATTTAAAGTTAAACTTTATTTCATACACATTGAATATATTTATGCTAAGGCCCAATAATATGAAACAGATTCATCCTACTGTATTTTACCAGGTCAAACATAATGTGATCAGTTATCATGAAAATCAGTTTGCTTTGATCTGGTGTACTTATATGGAATTATTTTCTTATTCCTACTGTATTTGACCAGGTCAAACATAATGTGATCAGTTATCATGGAAATCAGTTTGTTCTGATCTGGTGTATATGGAATTATTTGTAGAAAAATGTTTGTATATAGGCATTGTCCATAATTCCAGTTATTTACACAACCCATAGGAAAATTGTGGTATTCTTTAATATAAATATTAGTGGTTTCACTCTGAGTCTACATGACATACAGACATAAATGTATTCAGTTATGTTTTAAATGATTTTGTAATATAGCCTTATACTTTAGTACTTATAAATAAGGTAGTTAGATGTATACTTATTAAAAAAAAATTAAATACAGTAGTTTCTACGAATTTCCAATTTTTAGAGAGTGTTTAAGGACTTGCTTATATTCGTCAATTTGTGTATAGCAATATCTCCATTTAAATCCTGTACATTTCTTATAAAATCAGTAGTAAATCATTAACCCTCTATAAACAATATGATAAGGTATATTTTACACGTCTTTTATGTATTTTTTAGAAATAATAGAAATATAAGAGATAAGTGAAAATAAGTTTGTGTCTTAAGACGCTAAAATCATAAAAAGAGATTTTTCAATTTTACTAGCAAAGTAAATCAACTCTTAACAGTGTCCCAAAAATACCAAATATCAAGTGGATTTTTTATAGTTATAATAAAGCAGGCTTTAATTTAAGAGAATAATTATGAAAGAGTTTTGAAATATAAGTTAAGAATATGAAGCCAAAAATGTAATGTTTCTTTGAAGGTGGTAAATAATGTTATGTTTTCAATTTTACTACTTTCTTGGACTTCCATTGTCTTTTATTTATAACTGATACACGACGTATCGTCAACGGTTGGATATAGATACTATCCGAAACTTCATGTATCAGTTACAAATAAAAAACAAGGGGTCCAAGAAAGTAGTATTATCCAAAAATGTAATGTAAAAAACTAAAGATGAATTTTTCAACCTTGAACAAAAGTAGCCCTATGAAATTTATCAATATGCGGGTACTTAACGAGATTTAAAGTATACCTTAAAAGCCGATTCCCACTTAGAGGTGTTTACCCGTGACGCATGAGTCGATACCCATCAGCGGATTGTCGGGGTTTTTCAAGGACACGAGTAAAATCATATCTATGCACATTTGAATGGAACTTTTGGTAGTACCGATCGTTTTTTTATTTATGTAGGAAATTTTGTCAAAAAGTCGTCACCTATAGGGGAAAATTAAAACCAGTCCTATTTTGGCGGTTCGAAACGCACGAGTTTTATCCCCTTACCCTTGACTCGCAGGTGTGAATTGTCAATAGTCAAAGTCTTTTTACCCGAGGTAAAAATCCCTAGGTGGGAATCGGCTAATATATATACATTTGATTCATTGAGATTCGAACCATTGTAATAAATAATGTATCTCGAGTTGAAATACCTACCCTAAAATTGTCAATGTTATGAAATGTTATTATTTTTAATAGATATTAAATTAATTTATCTTTATTATATATCTTACAAATTAAGTTAACCAATAGAATATATACAAATGATTTAATAATTAACAGACCATAGTGTTTACCCTATGACAGAGCTGCCAACTTTTTAAAATTTATTATGCTCGGCCCTACTTGCAACAGATTAAATAACCACAGAAATTTATTACTTTGTGCCTGCAATAAGATGATACCTCTCATTTTATTTTAATTGAAGTCTATATGGACGGTCTTTATTTCAGTTTTGATTTTTTACTTGTTTAATATTCCAGAGTTTAAAATCGTAGGTGTTGGTATATTTTTTTATTTTTCAAGGCAAATTAATAATAAAGTGTAAAAAAATAAAGACACCATATATATATATATATATATATATATATATAATTCAAATTTACTGAAGATACGACGGTATAATAGTATTGCATTTAAAACAAATGCGAAAAAATTTAGATGGTTCCTTATTTAACCCTTAAGTAGGCGCGTGCCTTTTTGTTATGTAAGTAGGCGCGTAATTGACCCCCAACCGTAAACATCCAATAATCACTTTTCTTTATTTTTTTTTATCTGCTACATTTTATTTTTAGTTGGGAGCATGTTTTTTAATGTATGAATAGATAAATAAAAATGTTAATCAGGAAAAAAATACTCATATTAAAACATTTAAATGTAATTTTAATTGAAGTCACTGTCATTATTTATTTTAAAAGCTGATTATGGGACGACAATGCGAGAAAAGCAAAAACTGAATTTCATTATTAATAAGTACCCTTAACACTTTGCGTAAGTTCAGATAAATTAATTTAAATAAATTTTATGAGCCCCAAAATGGTTATCCTAGCTAGACCCTTATTATTATAATAAAAAAATATAATCTTTTTCATTACAATAATTTCTAATAGAATTTTCACATTTTGCCCAAAAACATAAATGAAACTTAAAAAACGTAGTATTTAAAATAATAATACCAAATGGAGTAGGAGTTTATTCTGAATCTGTTCCCTCTTGTCGTCTTAGAACTAGGTACTGCTCACAAATTGTTTCCATATGATATTTGCAGCACATTATGGCACAAAAAAGTTCGATGTCTTTTTGTTTTTTTGTCAGAAGTTTTTTGGGTCAGAAGTTAACCATTGAGGAGATATCGCGGTACAGAAATCCTGAAAAAATGGTTTTTATCTTAAAAACTAGAATAATAAAATTCTAAGAAAATAATGCTATTGTAATAATAATAATATTTCTGCACTTCAATAATGACAATATTTTTGCAGTTTTTTAGAATTAATGAAAGAGGTGGAAATAGACTCCCCTAACGTTCTTGTTTACTTAATTTCAAGAAAATTTTTTTGGATAGCTTGGTTTATTTAGAAGGTTTTTACCTTTGTGTTATTTTTTTCATTTAACTGACCATTTTAAATAAATAAAATGTAAATCATTAGGTTTCGGGACGGGGAAATTTATTTTATAAAAAAGCTTATGTCACGTATTACAGCGTTTTTAATATATATTTTTTTAACATGACTCGGTAGTTTAAATACTACTGCTACTAATTTTTTTGTGATAACGACTATTTTACTTTTAATGTTTTCGCTATATCTCCCTAATAGTGAACTTTTGACCCATGTTTATAATCAGACTACCCTTTATTTTAAACAAGGAATGACCCCCTAAAATTTTACGCATATTTTGAAACACCCTCTACACTGTCGACCTATTTCTTTAATGTCCTAAATTCAAGTACACCTCCATAAAAATACTTGTGACTGATTTTTGAACTTTAAGTGAAATATTTGTGTCCTCCACCAACTGCCTCACCAATAATTGTAAGCACTAAATAAAGTTTGTATTTTCTTAAAGGAAATGTAAAAAGAAATTCTTTTATATTGTAGTTTTTTTTGTAAGTATGACATGACACTCTGTTACGAAGGCAGTATATGCTGTGCTTTAAGACAGTCATAAAATGTAAATATAAAACTGTATTTAGAAAAAAGTTTTTATTTTGTTTTTTTTTGCCACCCTTCAAATTTAACTCTTTAATGGTATAAAATTTCAAGATTTTAGTTCAATCTTCGTGATTTTAGTTTTTTTCATTTTTATTTTATTTTTACATAATATTAAAGCCTATCATTTAAAATACACCTTATTAAGATATTAAACAAAAGGATTTGATAATTGAGTAAAATCCATAAAAGAAAAATGACTGATATTTAAATAATTAAAACAATTCGTTTGTCAGTTTTTTTGCTAATTACTTTAGTTCAGTAAAAATATATTTTCAAATTTTTTAAAGAACAAAATACGTGAGAACTGAAGTGACAAAGGTTGCACTGAACTATCTAAAAAAGAGCTTAATTTTTTCGTTTTAGATCCTAGATTTTTGTTCTGTAGATCTTATCCAATATTTTTAGATATGTATTTAAAAATTTGCAGTTACAGTCCACAAGCACATTGATTATTTTCATTCAATATATGTATGTATCTTGGATAATTGTATAGATCGTATCAGCTATTGGTAAAGGTATATCAGCCAGTAATGCAATACCAAAACAAATACTATTAGTCACTCAATCCGAAATGGTTACATGCGTTAGACTGTCTCCTTTCCACACATTGCCTATGAACGACTTCATTAGCTGATTCCGTATGTTATTACCATTTTTTTTTTTAGATAATTTTTCGAAAAAAAAGTTATTCTACATGGTCTGAAACCTAAAGCTGCGTACAGACGGGTGTAATGCATCCTGCAATGCAACATGCAACAAGATTAGGACGTTTGGACAGTTGCGCGTAATGTGCGCTAAAACGTTCTTAATCAATAAAGGTGTGGGTTTTTGCGCAAATACAAAGGCGTTTGATGTGGGTTCACAATAACTGAAAAAAAAATCTGACTACTGCAATTTAGGTTTTAGACAATACAAAACTTTTTATAAAGAATAAATATATATTTTTTTTTTCATAAAATAACAATTAAAAAGTTTTCCATATGGTACACCTTGGTAGACACACTATAAAAGAAAAAAGGAATTATGAAGTTTTTCTTTTCACCCTGTTCTTTTTAATACCAGGATTTAGTAAGAAACTCGAGGGACATTGGTTTGTTAGTGATTCATCTTTTGATATATTTCAGCAATTTAATTTACCTTTTTAGGTTTTATGGCACTAATAAAATAAAATAAATTGATTTACAATATCTATACCATCCATGATTAAAAACTTACATACATTGCAGTGCATTTAACAATGGAAAGTTAGATAATTTCCAGACACACCAAAAGGACTTTAAAGCAAAAAAAAAAAAAGGGAAATGAAACAGTACCTGATTATTACATATTTTATATTTAAAAATAAAAGTAAATTAATTGTGACAAATTACTTATATAAGAAACAGTATAAAGTAGAATCAAATGGACATATAATAAAAGACAAATTTAACTAATTAAAATTACCATCCAAACACATATTCCATTGCTTTACTAACAATGCCAGTTGATTTTTGTGGTACATTTTGTGGTGAAAGAACATTATTGGACGCATTTGGGGAGATAAAAGAGTGTCTTAGTGATCTTGCTCTGGTAGGTGATGTTATTATCGAACTGTTTTCTTTATTTTCTTTATTATAGTGCAACTGAACACCTATCATAATGTTCATATTAATGCACTTTCCATTAAAAGAAAGAGCCCTTGCAACTTCACTAAAATTATTAAACTTAATATGAACCCAGTTTCCTTGTGGGGGAATCCGTTTATCAACTATTACACCACAGTTTGACAGTTGAGACATTACTAAATTCAATACACTTGGAGGAAACCCAAATACAGTGACCCAATGTGAATCAATCTTTTCCATCCTTGACGAACTAAAACTTCTGCTGGCACTAAAAGTTTCCTCAGGATGTATTCTGGATATACTCTCATTAAACACAGCTGGTTCATTATAATTTACTATTGTGCTGCTCAAAACAGGGCTGGTAGATTTTTTTGCTGCATCAATAGCATCAAATAATCCAGTTTTTGGGGGTCCAGCCTTTTCATTAACTGAAACAAATGGCAAGGGTGTAGCAGGACTTTCAGCTAGTGACTGATTAAATAATTTTTGACGTAAACTCCGTGATTCATTTATATTAGAACTATTTTTAAAACTTCCTGGAGTCCTATTTCGTCCCGGAGAAATGCTTGGGTTTGGAGTCGACAGTGGAATGTCTCCAATTAAAAATCCAGGTAGAAAATTGGGGTTTATACTTGGAGATGAAGGGCTTGAAGGAGCACTCCCTAATGTCATTGGTTCCATCTAGAAATATTAAAACATAAGCAATATTGAATGTTAAAAGCCGAAATTAAGAACTTACCGTTAATAAAATTTAAAATCCTTTTTTATTTTTTCTTTGACAGGTAAGTGACAATCTAAATTGAGGTTGTGTTTGTATTCCCATTTTTCCGAATAAGTATTGGATATTTACCCGATAACGTGTATATGATACAAATAATTTAAAATACGTCTAACGTTATTACGTCAATTTAGCCCTAAATATATAGTTTGGTGTTTCCGTTGACGATGGCCGTTTGACGTTTCCATTTCTGATATTATGCATTTCTTATGGTTTACCGTTTAGCACTACCGAAGCAAGCGTGTGAATTTATATTAATTATTTTGAGGTTAAGGCAAGTACAAATTTTCATGAAGTATAAAGACTATTTAGGTAATAAATTAAGTAAATTATTTAAACTACGTGATATCAAAAATCAATTTACATATGGTAAATAATCGATAATGTTATTTAATGTTTTATTTTTATTTTTTAACTTATTTTAACTTGACAACGGTGGCAGAATTGCCACCGAAACGTCGTTTTTTAATCCAAATTTTTCGGGTTTTTTCTTTATTTTCTTTCAGGAAACCGGCCAGCTCATAGGGGTCAATAGGGCTGAACAGGGTCAGCTCGAATACCCCGAAACCAGGACCGAAGCGGTCCCATTCTTTCTAGATAGATTTTGGCGTGTACCCAACAAAAAAGACCATTTAATACCTAGAACTAACCATGACCCCCCAATGTGACAGTTTTACATGACCGTCTGTGGCGCTTTAAACCTGCTGTAGTCTCTCATAGCCTATTCAGCGCCCTCGCGCGTCAACTTTCGGTATGACTGGTATCCAAGCGCACAAATACATTTTTTGCCCATGAAAAGTAATTTTTTGTTTCAAACAGGTAATACCATTGGCAATCGATCCAGATCAGTACTTTGTGTTCGCGCAGAAGTCGACTTCTGTATGGATGGCGACGACCGTATACCAGCGCGCATTTCGCGCAACCGTCCAAACTTGCGAATCTTGTTCCGTTGCATGTTGCATTGCAGGTTGCATCACACCCGTCTGTACGCGGCTTTAAACTATTTAAATCGAGTATTACTAAAACACCCTAAGTCATATTTTTTAACATTTTCAGAAATTACTAAAATACTATATACACTAGTGAAAAAAATGATACAAAAAATCCAAATTTTTTAAGGTTTTTCCAGTAAATTTCGCTTAAAAATGGTCGTACTAAAATTTAAAAAGGATTAGTTTCTAGTTTTGAGATCTTACAATGAAAATAAAATAAGAACCGTTTACCGCGCAATTTTAATGAACACAGAAAATATTTTGTTTTTTAATTTTTTGGTCTTCTTTTTGGTCTATGAACTTGATTTTTTTTCAACTTTAACCACTACATGGATTGAATAATTTGTTTATTAAGCTTTAATTTGCGTTTTTAAAAAGTTCCATACTACCACTTCTCGCTGAAAAATCTATCTTTGTATATAAAATAATGTTTTTGTCTTTGATCATCATTATCTCAGCAACCGCTGATTTCACAATAAAATTAAGAGAGGTTTTGAAATTTCGAATAAATCCCCCACAAAAATCGGCTACGTTTCATTTTTAAAAAAATATTTACAATAATTAAGGAAATAAAAAAGGGCATTTTCGGCTTCTGGAAAAATCAGGCGCTAAATTGAAAGTATCGAGAATACCAGTAATGTTAAGTGTGCATTTTACAGTTGAATATGCCTACAAAAACGTCACAAAGTTTTGATTTAATTCATCAAGTCCTCTTTTTGTTTTGATCAATCGTATTTTGGAGAAAGAATTAAAGAATAACGATTTTGATGATTATAATTTTTAACAAAATTCAAATTAAGGTTTTTAGGTTTTTTAAGCATTTTTATTTATAAAATTCCTTAAATTTATTAGGGAAAAAAACAAGAAAAAAGTTAAAGTAAACCAAAAATTATAATTAAAAAAAAAGGTACAATTTTTTTTAACTTTTTTTTAATTTAAGCACTTTTATTATTAAAAATGCAGAAAAAAACCTTTAATATATTTTTTTGCATTTTGTTAAGATCATGATAATTCAAAGTCAAAATCGTAATCCTTTTTTTTTCAGAAATTGATCGAAAAAAAACTGAGAGATGAATTGAATTGAAACTTTGTGTGGTTTTTGTAGGCATATTACACTGTAAAAGGCACACTTGTATCATTCGTAGCGGATTTTTGTGGGGAATTTATTCAAGATTTTAAAAGCCTCCTTAATTGTGCGATCAGCGGTTACAGCCACACAAGAAACTCAAAAAATTTGGGCTTTTTGTATCCTTAATTTTTTTACTAATGTATACAGTAGTAACCCAAGCAGCAAGCTGAAAGTCTTATTGACGTCTCTTTTAGTCATTTTTGGTCAGCAAAGACGCCATAAGATGACGACAAAATGACGTTAAATTGACCTCCCTAAGTCGCAGACTTCACGTTAATAACGTCATAATGACGTCTTTAAGTTGACGAAAAATTGACGCATATACTTTTTTAAAAAGCTAAAATGATACGATATTTTATTTGACAATTGAAATAAGAAACTCCTTACTGATTGCAGTCTCCTTGAACTGCGGGGCTGCGGGGTCCAACCTGGAGATGCAGATTTTTGCACTAGCTGAAGATATGTCTTTCAAAGCTAATTGAGATCACCCGGATCAGACCGGTCTCGAACTATTTTGGTCTCATCGGTACATTGTAGGCGATAAAAAGGGAAGAACGTAGTATAGTTTATTGTCCATTGCGCCATCTATCGGTAGAGTTTTTTCCTATTTTAATTTTGTAAAATTATTAATCTTATTTTTCTGTCATATGATATTTTGGTTGGATTTTGACACAAATCATATAATGTCACAAAATTTTTCTGGCGGGTTTTCTAAGCATGGCGTCATTAGATTTTTATGAGCTAGTATGACGAAAAAATGACGTCGAAAAGACGTCACTTCAACGATGTCAAAAACACGTCATTAAAATGACGTCATAATTTTGGTCTGATGACGTCCTGTGACCAAAACTGACCAAAAATGACTTAAAAATTATGTCGTAATGACGTCAGCTTGCTGCTTGGGAAGTTTCAAAAATATATAATATAAGTATATTTCTCACAAAACGCCCTAATATCAGATAGAAGTGTAAGAAAACTTAAATATACCTGAATAAAAATCAATGCCTTAGTGTACGGTATATACAAAACCCTATGTCACTGTATTCTACTCTCTTTCTCAGAGCTCTACGCCAAAAACGGTTGATTTTGCAGAAAAATGCAAAGCTAGCCGCGTGACAAATATTTTTTTTAAATAAGCTTTATTGACCTTCTAGCCATAGGTCGCAAGATATTAGCGACAAACTGATTTTTGTGACCTATTGACCTTTATAACTTTTTAAGACGGCATGATATCAATGTCGATTTTTTACATCTTCATTAAAAGGCCATAATAAATTCGGCTCATTAGGAATTTTTCCACAGATTGATGTTAAAAATGCCTAAAATGACTGGACTAATGTGGCAGTTGTGGTTATAGCTAATGCGGTGTGATTAAAAGGGTATTTTTTGATTGCACTAAACAATTTAAACGCAAATATTTTTATAGCTAGTAGAAAATTTAATATTACCTGGTGATGATCTTCTTGGTTCTAATTTCATATTTTCTTGGATCTGTGTCTATGACATTGGAAAAAGTAGGAGGGGTAGTAAAGTAATAAAAGACTAGGATGTACTTAATTAAAAATCACATTTTATTTACAGTAAATATTTTTATAAAACAAATTTAATCAATAACAAAAAGGCTATAAATCAATAAAAATTTTGGGTGATTGTAAATTTTTAGTATATACAGTGTGTTTAAAAGCATCCTTATAGTATAGAAGTGGTATTTACAAGGGGACTTTAAGTGGTGACAATATTTTATTTAATTTGCATTTATTAGAAGTACAAAAGTTGAAAATCTATCTAGAATAAAGTATAAAGAATGAGATATAAAGTATAGATTATTGTTGGATCTCTTACAATTTTACATTATAGAAGGCTAAAGGAATTGAAAAAGTCCTTTGGCTTCAAGTGTATAAGAAAGGTATTTTTCATTTGATATTATAATGTTTAAAAATAACCAATTACTGAAAAAAATCCATTTCAGTATTACAGCGTGTATTCACAAGTACTACCAAATGGGAATCTTTTAACTATTAACCCAGCAAACACTATTTGCCGGCAATGTACATTTTTCATATTGGCATTGATGGTAAAGCATTGGCAATTGGTGGCAATATTATGCCAACATCTTATACGCATTAAAAAGTCAACCCTTAATAAACACTTAATTGCCAATAAATTTTACATGCAGGCGAATTGCCGGCAAGCATACAAAAATGGCGGCATACCAATCCTGATTAAATAAATCACGCGTTTTTGTTGCAGGCAAATAAATATTGGATTTTTGAAGGCAAACCTTCAACGCATATTCATACTTTTTAAACTATATTATTAACATTGGTATTTAACTAACATTAAAGCAATTTTTTGATCTGTTTTATTTATAATGGCAGCTAAACAACATTTTATGTTTTTTTACATAATTTAAAGGAAATGGCCTTTTCATAACATTTTATTGTTAAAAATCATGCAAATAAAAATTAGGTCAAACAAAATGTTTATTATGTATTTTGGAGCGAATAAAAATAAAATGATGGTAAAACTAGCTACGTTAATTTCGACCGAATGTGACCGCTTTGTGCATTTGTTTTCTACGTGGTTTTCTAGCTTTTTAGTTTCTTTTTTAAAGAAAAGAGTTTTTTAATAGACATAATTAAATGTATTCCATTACCTAATTAGTGTGTGTTGGGTGATTAATTGATGATGGCTAGTCGAGAAGGCAAGATATTCAAGTAGACTGTTAGGAGCTGTAAACAGTTCTGTTTAAAACTTTAATAAAAGTTTTAAAGACGTGTTAATAAAAAATGTTATATATATTTAATAGTTTTTTGACATACCGATAGATGGCGTAATGGACAATAAACTACTACGTTCCTGCAATATCTTCGCTTTTTATCGTCTAAACCGTACCCATTAGACAAAAATAATTCGAGAGCGGTCTGCGGTAGGTGATCTCACTTAGCTTTGAAAGAAATATCTTCGGCTAGTGTAAAAATCTGCATCTCCAAGTTGAACAGTGTTCCGAGAGATGGTACTTTGCATTGCAAGGAAATTGCATGAAGTAAGTAGTGTTTTCCTATTTTAATTTTCAAATAAAATATTGCATCATTTTAGCTTTTAAAAAAAGTATATGCGACAATTTTCGTCAATAAGACGTCAGCTTGCTGCTTGGGAGTATCTGCATTTGCCCACTTTCGTGTCTTTTTGTTATGTTTTTGCCAATAACTTATTAATGATGGATGCCATCATCTTAAACGCATTTTTTGCCAATAACTTATTAATGACGGATGCCATCACTTTATCTGCAACACGTGGCCTAATAACGGCCAATTGCCCACTTTCGCGTCTTTTGATACCTTTTTGCCAATGCCTTGCCATTAAAGAGTGTTGGCAATGCCAGTAAATTAAATGTACAACGCCGGCAAAAAATGTTATACAGGAACTTTACCAAAAAGTGCGTCTTCCTATAAATAGAATAAAGAGAATATAAATTTAAAAAATGTATGCTGGATGTACAGGGTGACTGTAAAAAGACCTCTTTATAAATCAATAAATGGCGTCTGTATTAAAAAAAAGAGTTTATAAATAAAGATGAGTTGATAATAATTAAAAGTTTTTCCATTTAGTGACAATGTTTGAAGACCCAGTGTATCATAAAAAAATATATTTAAATCTGGCATACTTTCTCTAAAGCAAATTATTATTAGGAGCTTTCTTATGTTATTTAACCTGTACTGGGTAAGGATAAAGTAAAGTACCTAATATATGTGTTAAATTGAAATTTTAAAACGAAATGCTATCCAGACGTTTAACCTTCTGGATATATCGAAATGTCAACTTGGCAAGGTTAATAGTCGCGTTGCATGCTTTTCTATTCTAAAACGTAATACATATCTGTTTATAGTAACAAGTATTATTAACCATTTATTTATTAAAGGGTTAAAACAGCTCTAAAATCACTTTCGTAAATTCTATTTTCTGTATGTAACGGCTTTAGTTTTTTTTATATAAAAAAATTTGTTACCAGAAATTACTTAGTTCTGTTATTTAGATGTGTGTCCTTTCCGATGTATATAAAAAAATGTATGCTTTTATAAAAATATTTAAATATATGTTTTTGCAGTGATCTAATTTGTTTAGAGATTTAGCTCTTTTAATATTTTTTTTGGCAAAACATTGTTTGTTTTTCTCTGTGTCAAACATTGTAAGGGTATTAAACTTAGAAATACAAATAACCTTTTAGGTTACTTTTAAAATAAAAGGTTTAATTTCATAATATTTTTTACAATTAACACGGATACATACATTATGTATCTATACACGTCGTGCCAGTTCAAAATTACAATGGTCAATTTTTTTCCAAACCTTTTTCTACTGGGATTCAACACATTAAAACTCAATTGATAGTAGCGAGTTGGTACGAAGTCTAGTCTACAACATATTTTTACGATGTGTATTTAAACAGAAAAAATACACAAGCAGTTGAGTAGCTACTATGGGGCTAGGAGGGGCAGTACCCAGGAGTCCCCAAGCTTAGGGGGGCCCTTGGAGTTGAGAGAGGCTCCGGACTTAGTAGTGGAAAGAACATGTGTGAATGCTGGTGAGAAAAGGTGAATACTTTTTTTTGGTTGTCACTGGGGTTAGGGCTCTACTTTAGTTTTTTGCCCCAGGGCCTCTGCTTACCTAGCTACGCCATGCCAGTGTGTCATAATGAAATGATTTTATGCATCATTTAAGTGTCGAACTAAGACATATTTTTCGGACAAAGTACTATAAGGCTGGCCGCACTCGTCCAACAATATATTCTATGTGGCAGCCTTAATATTCTACTTTAAAATCACAGTGCAAATTTCACCCCCTCGATTTCATCCGATGAAAGTTAAGGCCACCCTTGCCCAGCATTACATTCTTTATTTATTTCTTTGATTTCTGGGTGATTATTCTTATTTTGACACTTAGATAAATTAGCACTTTCACTCTACAATTATGATGTGACGTCCTATCCGATATCGGATCAGATGTATGGGTCGCGGTCATAAAAACCCAAAATCAGTCGACCTTCAGATGAATCGTATCCGGGAATCGTACGACTATACCAAGATAATGACTGGTTTTAAAAATGTATTTTACTTTCATATTTTATATGCATTAACATTGCAAAAATGAAATTATTAATATTATTTTTAATATTAAAAAGTTTTTTTATTGGTATCCTTAAAGGCCTCCGTCTGAAATCGTTTAGTCCTGCCTCAAACATTCTACTTTTAAACGGACGATGACGCGCGATTATCTGAAGGTTCACTGATTTATCATATGTAGACGTGACATCCGATTCGATTTCGGATCGGATGTATGCGTCGTGGTGATAAAAACCCATTATCCCAGACGTATTGGTTTTTTCGACAGGGGACCTCGATCGTATCCAATAATCGTGTCCGATAAAATTAGGATGTGTACGGCCAGCCTTAACCTGCAATCAAGAATATTTTTCTCAAAATTTACAAAATGTTCCATTAACCTGCACTAGAACAGGAAGTGTTGTATGTAATTCGGATCATAATACAATACACGCCGTGTTATCCTCGTCTGATGATATTCACAGGTAGTATTATAGTGATCGTCTATTCGACCCTTG
Organism: Listronotus bonariensis; assembly: GCA_014170235.1. Lineage (NCBI taxonomy): Eukaryota > Metazoa > Arthropoda > Insecta > Coleoptera > Curculionidae > Listronotus > Listronotus bonariensis. The sequence continues at coordinate 152,644 of JACEGR010000622.1, forward strand.
TTACATAAATGATTATTTTGGCCTTTAATGAATTTCTTCTGGGCTTAGGTAATATTGAATAAACATTATAATAACAAAGACAGTTGGACTTCAAAATAAAATTAATTATTTTAAAGCAGTTCTTACATTACAATTGATCGAATTACTGGTCAGTGCGTTGACTATAGCATGTGTGGTATTGGTTTGAAAAGAAATAAAATGATTATCCTGTGTGGTTGATTGTAGAATCAAAAATGATGTTTTTGAAAAATAGTTTTAAAATGCAATACCTAATTTGTTGTTTTTAAAAACGTCTAATTTTTCTCGGTACGTTTCAAAAAATCAATTTTATCAAAATCTCCCCATGTCTAGTTATTTTGGAAACATACTAATAAATTTACTTGCAGATGTTTGCCGTAATATCTCCCACGATACAAAAAGGCAAATAATTAATTGGTTACAGTAGCCTTTAAAGAAATTTGACTTACTACCAAAATAATTCGGTTTCGGACTTAACAACGACAGCACATAAGTACGTCTTCAATTTGTCTTCACTTTAATAATAAGAAATTCAAATGGATATGCAGATTTATTTAAAATTAAATTTAAAAGGTTTACTAGTTTAAATTTGACAGTGTAAAACAGCAAATTGAATATAAAAATTCAAGGTCACATAGTCAAATTTGTTTGAAGGATAAAAACACGTCCTATTTTTCTTTAAATATTTGATGTCATACTACCAACCGAATGTATTAAAGATTGACATTTCTTAAAGTTATCGTCTGATATGCATAAATACTGCTAAAATTGTGCTGGATTATATTTTTTTATTCATAGTTTCGAGCCAGCTGCTTCTTTTTTTTTAGAAGCCATGTTCGCAACCACCACTTTCTTATTGTCTTATCGGCAGTATACAAAAGTACATATGCAGTGCTACAGCAAAAATTCATTTTTCGTTATTACAAGTTGTAATAAAAAGAAAGTTCATTAAATAATTTCTTAAATTACACCCTAGTCTTCAAACAAACTCTATTAAATTAAATTATCTGATGGACAACAAAAATTTTTTGTGGCATTAAAAATTGTTCAATTATTTGTTCAGATTCTACGGGAACAAATGCACAAGATGGCTATTTTATGTTCTTAAAGGTCAATAAAAAAAATGTGTATATTCGACCAATTGTTTCCAAAAAATTGTATTTAATAACGTAAGGGTCTGCCGAATTTAATAGATCCACCATTGGCAGTTACTGTTAGGTAAGATGAAAATAATATTTCTTACGATTATACTATTATAGATTTTTTTAATGAATATCCTATGTTATTTGAGTAATATGTACGTGTTGTAATTCTGTTTGGTGAACAACTAAATATCTAGGTGCTTTTAAATATTTGACGTTTAACGCCTTATTTTTATCAAATTTACAATCGCCCGACCATGCTTAGCATACTGTGCATTTAAGTACATTTCTTTTCTAAAGAAGGTCTACAGGTTACAATTATTGTTTTGTATATTGTCTGTAGGAACTGTAAGCCACTGTCACAAAGTCTGATAGTCGTGTAGAATGCCACTTGGAGTTTGGTATAATGGTTGCCCCATTCCTGCACCACCAAGGGAGGAATAGGTGTTTAGTTGTGGAGGAATCATGCCAGAAGGATTGTAGGTGGTCATTTTGTGTCCTTCAGATTCGCTGTCTGAACCGCTGGAATCCATGGGTTGTTTGTCTGAATTTGGTTGACTGCTAAAAATAAAAAGAATTTTAAGGAACTGTCTCAAAATATTGAAAAAAAAATATTAAGAAGTTATTAAGGGGTTATATATACAGTTAGAATTTTCAAAAAATTGATTTTTATTTTTTTTTATGTACATACATTTAAGAATACACACAGAAAATTTTATATCGTTCCGGTAAATATTTTAGAAGTTACACGCAAATTTGAAAAGGCTTTTCAGAAATTTGTCCTAGGCTGTAGCCTAGTCAGCCTAGCTTTTACTTTATTGCAGATGATCATTTTAATTGTACCTACATTAGGGTAAAATAACAGGTTTTGACGAATGCGCCAGACGACTTCCTTGTGTTTAAAAATTTACGTACATGGCATAAGTATCATAAATATGTTTTGATGAATGCGCAGATCGCGCAACTTAAAAAAAAACACAAAATTACTGTGCTTTCGTTATTTCGAAAAACAGCTGAAGTCTTCACCTTACTTCTAATTTTTGGTCCTTGCTGTTGTATAAACCTTTGTGGATGGACAAAAATACCAATATTTATTTATTTATTTTTGGTAATTTTTCCCCTTTTATTTATTAGGTATATTGCATTTTAATTATACAGGGTGTCCCAACTCTATTTATACACGAAATAACTTCGCCCGTGTACAAGATAGAAAACCTAACTTAATATTAAAATGTTTATTTGGATACAGTATTTTTATTCACAGTACTAGTTAATATACAAGGTGTCTTAAAAACATAATTTCCGTTGTTAAGTAGGTTTAGGTACTGATAGGTACGTCACCTATTTAATTTACATATTTTTGATACATATTTACTTACTTAACTTAAAAACCAGCCATAATTTACGTATTGCTGCTTTTTAGTGCAATGCAAATTAAAATAAACTAAATTGCTGAAATTTCTGACATACCTATTTGTATTTCTTACAATGGAAGGAAAATAAATTCATGGTATTATATTATTTGTCACTCTACAATGACATATAATTATTTAAAAATAATTTAAACCAAAATATTATTTTCTTTATTCACTTTTAATCGTTAATCAGCATACTGCTGATATCTTAAACACAAACAATAATTGAGGTATAGTGTGTTAAAATATTCAGGGTGTTTCATTTAGGAAAAACCTACTTGAAACAATGAAAATTATGTTTTTGAGACACCTTGTACATTAACTAGTTCTGTCAATAAGAAGAGTGTATCCAAAAAATATTTTTAATTTTAAGTTTATTTTTGTATCTTGTACAGGGGAGGGGCGCAGTTATTTCGTGTATAAAGAGAGTTGGGACACCCTGTATATTAGTTTTTTATATTAACAAAATCATTATATCCTAAAGTCAAAATAAAACATCGCTAGTAGACCTAGCAACATGAAAAATATAACTTTCCCATGAAGTAATCAGCCTTAATTGAATTAATCAGTAGTGAAAAGCAGACGAACGATGCGTATTCCGGGGTCGGATTACCTGTGGAAGCCCTACAAGTTTTATTATATACCCCGGGGAGTAACGACAGGGGATGGCTTGCTTTTATTATTTTTTGAGTTTCAATTCATTATCACGGGGTAACCTGTATTTTTACATAGATAAAGAAATGAAAGGTCTTATTTAGAAACTACATATTAGTAATTTTGTGGTTAATACATTTTAGAGTAGATAGTACTAAAATGTAGGTACATGTTTTTTTTTAACATATTTGTTTAAAATAACAACCTGTGCAGTAGGTAGGTCAGCAGGGGCCATGGGGCAAAAAAGGTCCTCAACTAATAAAAACAACTTTATTTAAACACTTTCATGTACTAACTACCCCACATTATTTTGAGAGTCAAAAAAGTATTTTCCTTTTGCCACCTGCATTATACCATTTTGTTTTTACTACTAAGCCCGGGGGCTTTCCCAATTCCAAGGGAAGGCGCCCACCTGTGCTTGAGGGCCCCGGGGCACTGCCTCGCCTAGCCCCATAGTAGCTACGCCACTCATAAAAACATTTTCTAATTTGTTGTTAAAACACTATCTCAATATCACCACATATTGGTTATATACTAGAGTTATTCATTTCCGCGAAAGTGTTTCTTTTTCCTGGTGCTCAAGCAAAATTTCAATTTGCATGTAGAAAAAAATCCCACCAAGTTTAAGCTCTTAATATTAATTTTAAGTACTTACCATTTAAATTTGAACTTTTTCCATTTAAAATGAACGTAAAAAAATGTTTTTTTTAAATTCTAATTTCTAATGCCTGGCCACGTTTTACTATATTGCGGATTATTTGATCGTACGGCATATTTCACGCTCTTGGAAATTGCTCTAGAGTTTTATTTCTCTAACTTAAACTGGTTCTCCGGTAGAAGACGTCAAATTACAATTTTTGGAATAACTTGTTTTTTTTAATATTTAGACAAAACCGCAAAAAACAAAGGGAAAAAGGATGAGCCCATAAAAACTGTTTTCCGAGCAATCTATGTATACTGATATATAAAGAGGTAAAGTTTTGTTACTTTGGGGATTTGTTTGTAGCTGCTAATTTTCGGAAGTACTAAACCTATCATAAAAATTCTTTCACAATCAGAAAGCTACACTATTCCGGAGTGTTATAGGCTATATTTTACTGTGAATAAACAAAAAGATCAGATATTAACGCCCAACGAAGTGGGCACGGGTCCACTAGTATTTGATAAATTTACAGCTATTTTTACGGCTTACAACGTTAAAAAATTACATTCATGCTATTTAAATTTAACTTTTTGTTAATTACACACATGTCTCCACGCAATAAAAAATTCTAGAGTAAATATTTTTGAGTTACATAAAAACACTAAAGCAATTTCAAATAGCGTGAAATATAACGATTCAAAATATAGTAAAAAGTGCCTTAGCATTAGAAATATTTTAAAAAAATCGTGCATTTTAAATCGAAAAACTTTAAAGTTAAATGGCTTTGATTACTAGAAACGGGTACATCTTATCAATATTAACCTAGTATAGCTCTAATGATTAAGGACAATATTGATCTTGGCCGCCCGCACTCATTTATTCAGACCATTTAAAAAAGAAATGTTTTAAAAAACGTGATTCTGCAATGCCATTGAGAAAATTAGGAGAATTTATCTGAAATGTTATAAAGATATCGAACAAAACCCATATTTTGGAATCCCTTGCAAAACTCTTTAGCCCTCTTTGAAAGTATTTGTTATATTTTATAAAAACAGTTGTTCCTGTATACAAAATACTTAATTTGCTAATGTGGGGACACCTTTAGAGGAATTATGGCAAAATTGTATATTAAAACAATCCCCAAACCAAAAAACGTTAGGATTTACAAAAATAAATATATTAAATTACACTTAATTATGAAATTTTTATTAAATTTAGGTATACAGAGTTATTTTTAAGTTGATAATTTTCTTTTAACATTGTATAAAATGCAAAAAATTAAGAATTTTTTAAAATAAAATACTGATGAAAAGTTATGAAAAAAATGCCTTTTTTATCATAACTTTCCTACCACCCTAGTTATTTGCACATATTTGACTAATTTTTTTTACCATTTCAGTATATTTTTGCCGCAAAAGTTTTTAAGAAATGTTTACCAAATATTTAGAGATCTATTTATCTTTAAAGAAAATGAGTATTACAAAAATAATAGTGATTCGAAGAAAAGGCAGTGGCGTACTATTTTTTCTTGAAAAAAATCAATATAGATCTTGGTCAAAGGCCACAAATAAAAAAAACTACAACAAAAAATATAATGCAATAGTCAACATAGAAGTGTATCATATTTTGTTGAAATATCTGGAGTGGTAGGAAGGTTATGATAACAAAGGCATTTTTCTTAAAACATTAACACCCTGTATTTTGGAAAGAAAACATTTTCAGGCAATATTTGATTTTAAAAATGTCTTCTTTTTTCTGGCATTCTATACAGTGTTAAAAGAAAGTACAAACTTAAAAATAACCCTGTATTTTTGCGGATGCTTTATCTTTATCACTTTGGTCGCCTATAACAAATCACTTGAACTAAATGGAGGTTTACATTATATTATTATTAGTAAAAAAAATGCCAGTTACATATTTTCTTAAGAAGTTATTGCGTCGACTATAACATAGGTATCTCAATTTTTACTTGAACTATAACAAATATTTTTTATAAATGCGCAAAATAGGTTGTTCTGGCACGGTATCATATTATGTGTGTATCGTTTAAAATAGAAAGCTGGCAATCTATTCTCAGATTCCTGGTCCAGCTAATATCGTCATTCGATACCGCTAAACTAGAAATAGAAATCTGAATGCTGCTAAAAACACCGTATGGTTTTATTTTAAACAAATAATAAATTTATCTTTCAAAACAAGTGTTCCTATTTTTTTGTATCATTGTATTGGGCTTTGTTTATATAGGGTTTTTTTAAGGTTGGTATTTTCCTTTTAACGCTGTAAAAATGCAAAAAAATAAGATTTTATTTTAATTAAAATTAGGTCCGAAAATGCTCTCTTTTCGAGATACCAGGCGCAGCGAGTTTTAAAATTTTATATGGGTGCCATGTGTCAAAAACTTTTTAAAGGGCAGCTTGCCTGATAGCAGAAACTTTTGAACAGTTTTAAAATACAAACCCAGAAAATATCAAAATTGTTCAAAAATTTTTGTTTGTTTGTCTTTCAAAACTATTCAAAAGTTTCTGCTATTTATGTGGGTGAGGACTTTTCCTTTGCTCTTTAAAATTTTTTGATACCTGGCACCCATATAAAATTTCAAAACTCACCGCGCCTGCAAGATACAGGGTGTTAACTTTTTTACGACTTCAGATATTTCCACAAATTTTTGTAGACTTCATTTTACTATTACATTTCATTTTTGCTGTAAAAAAAATGTTTACCAGAGGCGTTTGAACGAGATTTGTATTATTTTTTTTAAGAAAAAAATAGTACGCCACTAGTTTTTCTTTAAATAAATATTATTTTTGAAATACTTATTTACTTTGGGGTTAATGTGGTCTCTTGATATTTTTCCTTACGACGAACGGTTTTTATTTAAAAAATGTCGTTTTGATGTATGTCAAAATCCCTAAAATCTGATATGTGTTTTGTACGTAAAATTCGTTTTTCTCTAATTTGTATTAAAGGTCATATATTACCATTACTATAATTTTAATGTTATTAAAAAGTTGTTGCTCTTAAGAAGCTTAATACACCATCAAAAACCTTAAAAAACTTAGAAATAAAACACCTTATCAGATTTTAGCGATTTTACCATGCATCGAAATGACTTTTTTTAACGAAAACCTTTCGTCGAACGGAAAAATATGAAGAGAGCAAATCAACCCTAAAGTAAATAAGTAAGTATTTCAAAATTAATATTGATATACCTACCACTACAGGCGAGCATGTTTCACTTTAGTCACAGAAAAAAAAATCATATAGATATTTTGTATGTGCTTTAGTTATGTCGTCTTATTTTTTATAGGTACACCAAGTCTGGTTATTAATTACCAGTTATTATCCTGGTTATTACCATATTATTTTCGGTGGTTCGTATTAGTTTTGATGTTTATTGCAAAATATATACCCAAATGACTTTGTTAAAAATTCCAAATAACTTTATAATTCCAAAAAGAAATAGAAGCTTAACAAATTTAAAACGTGAACGGAAGAATAAAAATTAATTTTATGTAAATTGCATATATTATGTATAAATTTTGTTTAACTTAAGTTTTGTTTCATTACAATTTAATTTGGCTAATCAGTTTTAATTGTGGTATTTCAAGGTTTTAAAGGTTAGTACCATGCATTTTCAGGTAGCAATTCTTTTATTTTTCTTATAAATACATTTAGACCATTTTTTGTTGTTAATACGGTTCAAAACATTTAAAAACATTACGTTTTCTTGTTAAACGGTGACGTCATGTACGTCGCGTATTTAACCGTGTTTGAATACATCCCGGACAATGGTTTAAAAACAATATAGTTATCTTTGTCGGGCGGGAGTATGCATCGTACTTATTAAACACTTTGTTTCCATTTTTCGTAAACTTTATACGTGGCTGTACATGGAAAGTGAAAAATATGTATATATTTGAGTTGATGAAACAAAAGCACATATTAATCATAAAAAATAAAAATCATAATTATAACCTCAAAAGTTTATTGGGCTGTGAGGCAACGGTTTGAAAACATACATTTTCTTGATTCTCATGTTTATATTGTCATTTTCAAATACGGTTTGAACCAGTGCAGTGAGACGAATACGGTTAGCAAGAAAATTTGACTTAAGTCTGGGGGCCAGGGCTGTTTCGTGGCGGATGAGGTGTCCATTGAGTTTCAGAGTGTATTCCTATGGATTTTTCCCAGTTGAATTCGAATTTTAAACTTGCTTTTGTGTCGGAAATGACGGGAATTTGTTATGAACAATTTAATTGTTTATAAGGCTCTAGCTTCTGAGCTCAAAAAGATGAAAATATTTCTTTCAAATAAAATTTGTTCCTTAAACAAAAATCTACAAAATAAAGTTTTATAGACATTGATTTGATTGTTAGAACTGGAGACATGGCAAAATTAGTGCATCAACATTGCAAAATTAGCAAAAATTACGACATTTAGGCAAATTATCACTCTTAACTCGGCTTTATTTTAAGTAAAGGAACTTTGTAATTAAGACAGAGTTAAGAGACTCACGGTACGTTAGTATTTAGGCTTTTAGCCTTCGTGGATAGTCCTGAAAGATAAAAAAAACGTGGTTGTAGTTTGGTTCATCTATATAAGGCTATTAATAATAAAACTATTTTGCTTGTATATAAGTATTACAAAAAAAAACTCGAACAAAAGTTTAAAAATCTGACTGTGGCTACAAAAATTTATACTTCATTAAATGAGGTCAAAACATTTTCAAAGATCAGACGTTAAATCACAATAATCTTAAATAAAAAGATTTTCTTTTACACTGCCCAAAATTAAGACCCATAATAAGAATAAATAAAATTAAGACTACTTTCAGTATAAATGTATGCCCACTTCTGTTTACCAGAGCACATTTATTCTAATTTTATAAACTACTAAACTACATACAACTAACCATATGCACTTAAAACAATGACAGTTCAAAGAACTTGTCACCTTCTCTGGTGCATTGTGAAGAAAAAAGAATGGAAAGAATGTATTTAGCGGAATTCGGTAAACACATGTGCACCACTTGTCACTTGACTTCCTGGGGTGTCGGAATGTTCTCTGGCAGAGCGAAGAAAAGGTCCTAATAAGTGTTTGTTTAACCATTAATTTGCCTAACTGCCTGCTATTTTAGGCCCTTTTTCAGTGGCGTCCTCTTTTTTAATATCTATTAATAATAGGCATCATGACAACATCCAAAAATGACTGTTATTTTCTATTTATTATTATATGCAATAAGATTTATGGATTCTAAAAAATGTGTTTATTTTAGCAATGACAGTAGACAATATTTAGTTGTCATAAAATAAATGTATATATAATAAAAAGCATGCCATTAATCTGAAAACCTTGATCAGAGAGAATGACGTCACGAGTAGATAAAGTGCATTCAAATCACAAATTCAAGATTGTCATTTGAGGTACCTTTAGAGTATACACCTACTAGAGGCTGTGTTTCCGCTTTGCATGCTAAAGCTTTTGTTAAAGGAAACGCAACCCTGTTAATTCGTGACATCGCGTCTACAGCTTGTCCACCTTGTTCTCTACATATGGAAAAGTTTTTTATTATTAATTTTACGAAAAAAGTGATTTTTTAGAAAAAGTTCTGTATGGACTAAAACCTAAAAAGCAATCATTAGATATTCATTTTTTTCAACAGTCTATGAGGTATCTTAAAAAATATTAATTTTGTTCAAGAGTAAAATACCATTATTTTTGAAAATATTAAAAATTATTATAAAGGAAAAATGTTTAGAAATAAAAATAACCCTAAAATATACAAACTCATTCATGTGCCAAAAAAAAGATTTTGATTTATTTTTTTATGATAAAATGATAAAAATTTAAATTTGTACATTTGTAAATACTTATTTCGAAATGTAATATCTAAAGAAAGCTTAAGAACTGTCAAAAAGTGAAAAGTCACAGAAACGCTCGTTATCGCATAAAAAATTAAAGAAATACTTTTTCCTTGTAAATGAAGTTATTTTTAGTTTGAAACATTTTTTCTTAGTAATAATTTTCGATGTTTTCAAAAATAAGGGTACTTTTCTCTTAAACAAAATTCATATTTTTGAGATACCTTGTAACCACTATAAAAAAATATCTAATGATTGCATTTTAGGTCTTAAATGATGCAAAACTTTTTCTAAAGAATAACTTTTTTCGTAAAATTAATAATAAAAAAGTTTCTCATATCTAGAGAAATTAGGCGGACACACTGTATATAAACAGCGACGCTATGTTAAAATGTATGTTTTAGCGGATATTTAAAACTTTAAATTGAAATCTTATTTTTTCCTACCAAATTAGTATTTTTTGAAAGATAATATATATATTTTTAATAGCTCATACTTCTATACATTAAACAACAGTTTTTAACAACCGTCATCATGCCTATTCTAAGCTAAGCTCTAATAAATTTTTAAATTTATTTATATAATATATGAAGTTGAAAATTAAAACGTTATATTACAGCTAAAATTTTATTTAAAAAAAAAAGAAAAAATACCGGTAGGGGGATGCAAGATATTGCACTCCTGGCTTTGGATAGTGTCATGTTGCATATGAAATAGTACGTTTTGTAGCGTAAAACCGAAGTTTTCTTTGCTTTTCAAGGGATTTTGCACCCTCTTGCTTTTCCATGTGCGCAGCGAAAATCCAAAATGAACCAAACAGTTATAAGATGTTTGAAGGCAAAAAAAAAATAGTTACTTACTTTTTTCTTACCAAAACATGTTCCACTGCGGATGTAACAACCAGAAAACAAGAAAAAAGGTCTTCAAATTACAAACGCTACATCACAACCTTCGCGTGTAAGAAATGGGGAAGTATGAGGAAGTATGGGAAAGTATGAGGAAGTATGGGAAAATATGAGGAAGTATGGGGAAGTATGATAAAGTATTGGGAGGTTTTTTTGGGTCAGTATATGAAAATGTTTAAAGAAAGTTTATTTTTACTATATGAGGACTTTCTTTACCATTAGATTGCATATTTCCAAACCACTTATTAATTGTGAAAATATTTTTTTATAAAATTTGTTTACAATTAGGTAACATCATCAACAAATACTAGCTTTAATTACAATATCATCTAAACAAACAAATTTCAGTAAATTAAGTGCTTTTAAATTTGCCCACATGTTTCTTGGTTTTCCAGAACTTCTTGTAATTAAATATTAAATTTCATAGCAAGTAGCAGATAGTAGCAGTTAGTTAATACAAAAATAATAACTTACTCTTTCACAAGTAGAATAAGCCCAACTATAAAAATATTATTGTTGATATATTTTTAGAAATCCATATCCAATCGTAAACCTTGTTTGATTCTCAACTTGTTGCAAGACAGATTTCAAAAGATATTTGTTTATAAATAAAAATCGTAGATACAAAAATAATATAGCTAATAAAGCTTCTAGATTATTAGCCATTAAAAACAATAGACAGTTTTCTCTTATACTAATCCTAGTTAACCTTTTCTATATTAGAAAAAGGATCACAGATAAAGTTGCATATTTCTATATCTGCAAAGTACCAAAAAATAACACGAGTGGTCTTGGTGTTATCTGGTTATCTGTGATTAAAAATGCAGGCTTTTCAAGTTGTTATGGAAATATTATTTTCAACATTTTTGTCCACATATCGGATTCGATTAAACTCTACCTGTTAGTGTTCTACACGCGTTAGGCCGTCTTCTTTCCGCGCAATCCTGTAAACTTTTTGATCTAGCTGAACGTGTATGATAGATAAGCTTGCGCGTTTACGCAGAAGCTGCACCTCTACTTTTAAAATATTTACAAATTTGGTTTTACGCTCTAATTTATAAAACTTGAAAATTCATTTTGGTTTTTTCTAAAAGTATTTTCTATAATTTCAAAGAAAAGTAGGTTAACGGATACAAGCTAGACAAAAACAAGGAAGGTGTAAATTCTTTCAAGCAGTGCGATACAGTTTCAGATTATACATAGAACCCGGGATAATTTTAGACATGTGTGTGACTCACGAGAGTTGATATTTGATATCTAAATAAAAACGCAATAAGCAGAAATACAGGATCCAACAAACATTTAGCATACATAAATATGAAGCGTTAAGAACCAGAGGGGATGATAATCCCACATATAAAAAAAAGTTGCTTCACGTGTATTTTTAACAGCATAAAACCTATTTATTAGGATTAAAGTGAAATAATAATTATTAATTATTAAATAAGAGCAGCAAATTTAGTCCACTCTGGCCCTGATTATTAAGTTTTATGTTAATGTAAATATACGTCTAAAAGCACATTTCTTGATTTGCAGGAAGGTCCGCTTTGGACGTTCTGGTTCTCAATGCACTACATGACTTTTATGTTTCTCTACTTTTATTCAAACTTTATACTATAGTGGTGGCAAACCTTTTCGTATTTACGTGTCATTTTTGTACAAAAATTTAAAAGATGTCCTTGGCGTGCCCTGAAATACTTTTTAATGAGCAAAAAAGGGGGCTTTATTTACTTTCTTTCCCGTTTAATACTTTTTTTTAGTTACTTCAAATTTTAAAAAGCAAAAAAAAGCTACTTCAAACTTCCTTCATTTTGGCCATATTAAAAAACATCAATATACCCAAATTTTTACGACGCGTGCCAACTTGGGCATGCGTGTCATTGGTTCGCCATCCCTGCTTTATATGCTAAGGTTGAATATACAGCTGAATATACTGTTTAATAATGTAGTACTTTTGAGCATGGGCAATATGAGCATTGCAGTTAATTTTTATGAGCTAATGGGATTTTGGCAGGGCCATACGGAGAAGGGGGCAAGGTGTGTGAAAGGCTCTTTTGGTAGGAATTGGGGCGTAAATAGGGTATTATTGGCTTTTCTTGACATTCCCCTCCCCAGAAAAGAAATGTATGTTAAAAGGTTAGAAGTTTTTCTGTGATGTTAATGTATATTTTTAATGGTGTTTCTATAGTATTAGACATACCAAAATGAGACCTGGTATTGAAAAATGAGAAAGAGGAGAGTCGCATATTTTTTATTTTTTGGTTTTTTTCGGTTTAACTGGAAATAGCTCCATAAAGAAATTTTGGAATGACAAAAAATCTAAACTAGAATGAGACAGTTTTAAAAGTATTTTACGCCTACTTGAGTTTTTAATGCCATTTTAATATTGCATTATATGTAGGTGGCCAATGCGACCATATTCCTTCATTTATGTCTTTATTTTCAATCCGATAGTAAATAAATTGATATCATTAGATCCGTCAATAAATCTTTTTTTTAAGTGCTTGTTTAAAAAGGGTTGCCATTTAATGAATAGTTTAGACATAAAATGTCCAGTTTACCAACTTCTTTTATTCCTATCTTTCATACTTGTCACTAAAACTTCGTGATTGTATTTTTCTGACATCACCTGGAGTTCTTAGATCAATTTGCGCCCAGTCATGGCCACCTAGATGCAATAAAATAATATAATCTTTATAGCTTATTATAGACGTGGCTACTCAGGAAGTGATTTTGTTAAATCCAAATGTCTCAAAAATTATTGCTTAAATCAACTTTTAATGTGTTAAAAAATAAGAACTTTTATCTAAAACTTACATAGCGATCTGTCCAATAAAAAAATCGTTTTTAATTTGTGCAAGATACCGCAAGTCCCTTTAGAATTAACAACAAAATTAAAAACTGATTTTAATTTTTCAACTCCTAAGACCTTTCCTAGCCGAATATTGTAACAATGCACCTATTATTACCAAAACTATTTATAAAAGAAACTGAATCTATATTAATTTTTTCCACCACCGTGAAAAAAATCTGTGTTTTAGTCGTTAACCTGAAGATACTCCATTTTAGTACTCTACATAAAGTACTACAGTTTATTCAAATATGAATTTATGCAATGTAGCAGTAAACGCGACATCAACTGAACTAAAGGTCCAGTTACCTTTGATTTCACCATTATATTCTTTAGTTCATGTGTCATTAAAAATTTAACAGTCTTTAAATAAATTAAATAGAAATTACCGATAATTAATAGTAATAATAAATCCGGATAGCTCAGAAATTAAAAATGAATAGATCTACAATATTTTTGTATTATTTCAACAAAAAGTAATTATATCAAATTTTCCTAAACATTCTCAAATACATAAGAGCATAATAGGGAATTCAAATTAAGGAGCAACAGTGTTGCAGTTTGGTCAATCAGCTGATAAAAATGAGTATCTAGATTTAAAGTGTCAAAAATATTTATCATATTTACAGAAATATACAATTTTTGGGTTTGCGCCTCGGCTAGAAGCAAGCACCTTTAAAAACAAGAAACATTAAATTTCAAACAAAATATTAGGAATCATAGTCTAAAAACCTTAATAAAACAAAGAGTAGTTACCAGCTAACGTTCCGAGTAATTTTATATAAAGTGACAAAACGTAAGTAAGTGAATATTTACACTTAAACTGCAGACATAACAAATCCGATTTTGCACCTTTTTGCTTCATGGCAGAATTTTTAACGAAATCTATGATGACAACCATCAAAACACTTAGCACAAATTGTAGACTGTGCATTTATTCAATAATTTTAAAAAAATATTTAAAAAACACGATATTAACTGCCACAACAACAAGAAACACTTGACCATCAGTTAGCATGGACTCTTATACTAGTTTAAAATTATGCCGATAAGGGCTTTTTAACAATGTTGCAAGCTTAATTTGAATTATCTATTATAAAGAAGACAACTATTGTCTCTTAACAAAGGAGGCCATGATTTGTTGTTGCAATATAATGGCCGTCCTTCAAAAAATATAGAAATAAATAAATAAAACATGTATAAAATATTAATTTTAAACCTTTTTATATGGTCGTAGAAAATATATCGTATGCAGTTGTTACAATGACATAAATTAGTATTCCAATTTTTATGGTAAAAATTTACGGGATCCCAAAATATATATACATAGATAAGTACTGACCGCATGGTATTTTGTGTATAGTAATAAATCCCACTAATCATAAATGTAACAAATGTTCGCAAAACCCTGTATGTATTTCGTGTAGGTAGTTCTACGTCTAACTGCATTATCAACCACAATAACGCTTGAGAAACCAACACTGTCAGAAGGTGTCACTTTCATTAATATAAAGTGGCATTGAATAGAGTAACTTAATATGTTTTGGGGTTGCTGGTTTTGGTTCGTTTGCAAATGTATTTTTTGTTGTATTTTTCTTGTAACTTAATTTGTTTTATTCTAGTATATAGAAAATAATACCACATTTTACTTTAAACTGAGACAATACTGAATATTGGGTTAGTTGGTAGGTACTGCAACTCCTAAATATCTTTTAAACCCAATCTGCATTAACAAAATTCGGTAGTTGGTAAGTGGTGTCTGCATCGTTGTCAAATTTTCCAATTTTGTGCAACATGTATTTTTTTATTTAATATTATTTTTGCTTAAATGGGACGATTAATTTATTCTAATCAAAATAAATTAAGGTAGTCAAACCTAATAAGCAATGGTTTTGAAATTCCATTTTTGTAAGTTGCTAAGAAGTGACAATATCACATTTTAAGTAAAAATTGCAGAAGCGCCTCTAAAATTCCTTGCATAATGCTCTATTTAAAGGTTATTGAGCAAGTAGAATTTAACAATGATATAACTCAAAAAACATAAGTTTAGCAATGAGATCGAAGTTGTTGAAATTTTTCCAGTTTGGTGCTACACATAATATTTTTGTTATTTATAAAATATAATGCCCTACTTAGTTTGATTGCAATAAAGTGGACATTTGGAATTTAAGTAAGATTCCATTTTTATTAAATCTGGCAATATTGCAGGTCAGGTAGCACTATTCAATTAGGCACGCCAAAAATCTTTAAATATTGCATTTTGTTAGCACAGCTTTAGCGATTTTAGCGATATTTCAGCGCTAACGTACTTATTACTAAAGCTGCATTGGACCATATCTAAGCATCCTTAAAACAAAATTTTAAAAACTTAGAAAAGTGTTAAATTTATTATAATAATAAATACAAGTCATTGGAGCACAGAATTGGCAAATCTAACAACAGGTATACATCTTAGATACCAAATTTGGTAAATGTAGCTTTAGAGGTTTAAAAAATATTTAAGAGTTGTGATACATTTCACTAATATACATATAAATCGCTATGTTTTTACCCGACTTTAAAAGGAGTAGGTTCTCAATTGACCTGAATGTTTTTTTTGTGTATGTTACGCGATTACTCCGTAAATTTTGAACTGATTTATTATTATTTTTTAATTTAAAAGAATGCACTTCCGCGGTGGTCCCAAAAATACCAAGTCTGAATCGTGGGAGAGAAAGGTACTAGACCTATTGTCTTCTCCCTGCCGTACGTTGTTCGTGCGGCAAAGCTGCCTCTAGACTAGTATATATCAGGGGTGCATTCAGAATCGACAACCCTAAGGTAAAATTTACCCTTTTTACCGGACTGAAAGAGGTACCGGTAGTGTATTTTTTTAGTGTATGTTTATTGATTTAATTGTAATAATAATAAATTAGTAAAAAGAAACTAAAAAGCAAAAATAAACAATAAATAAAATCAATCAATTGAAAAAAACTCACTAAAAAGGTAAAAATAATAAATTTAAAAAAAATACAAAAAATGGTTCCAGCGTATGCAATAAACAACTAAATGTTAATAACTAAATAAGCAATAGCCTTTTATATTTTAATACCATAATATGTTATTAACCGAATTTATTTTTTAATTTATTATATTTAAATTTTAAGTGAGTTTTATTTATGTTTTTGAAGTCGGTTTAATTATTTTTAAAAAGTTTTTTATTTAATTACATATCGATATAAACGGTAATATAAGTTCTAATCAAAAAATAAAATGCCTAGCAAAATAGGCTTTATAATGGTAGTTAAAAAATTGAAACACATTGTACCTAATATAAGCGATACAATATTACAATGCCCTTAAATTAAATTATATTCTACCAATAAAAATTGACTCGTATAATGAAAAATTTTGGCATTATGAAAACTTTTTAAAAGCTATAGAATGCTTATATAATACACGTATGTTATTAATTTATTATTGAAAAAAATTGGAAGAATGAAAAGTTTTTCACCTGTTATTTTGTAATATAAAATAGGTTGCTGTGTTTAATAATATATTGCCGGTGACCTGGCGGTACCTCCCAAGTGATTTTGACTATTTTTTACAGGACGAAAAAATCGTTTAATTTGCTGATTAAATAATTGAAAGCTATAATATCCATATAAAAAGAAATTTTTAGTATAGTGTATTTTTATGCTACAATTTTAAACCTGTAAAAATATAAAATTTCTGGATAATGTGCAGATAGAAGAAATTGCCAGGTCACCTGCGGATAGAAGAAACAAATATTTTCTTAGGCGTTATAAATTTACTGCACCCTAAGGGGACTTCCAATATCTTTAAATAAAACTAAGTATAATCTTATTTTATTCTAGAAAATAAAAACCTAAATACAAATATTTAGATAGACATTAAATTCGCAATCTTTTCGGTTTTCCACCCCCTGTTCAAGCCTCACGTTATTCATGGACGACCCCTAACTAAAATATTACTCATTGCAAGACATTGCATTATATTATTATATTTGAATTCTTTAATATTTTGAAAAACAAATAAAAATCAACTGTGGGCAGTCTGATACCTATAGCTATAGTTTCCATGAAATTCTTTTCAATCCATTTTATAAAGAAGGGTATAAAACTTCTAGTCTGGTCAACATGTACCTTTTTGGGTAAAATTTTTGTATTTTCTCCGAAAGTTACGATGGAGGTGTCATTCGATTCAGAATAATGTAAACAAAGTTTAAGGAAAAGTCCCAAAAGGAGCCGATAAAAATTGCAAAAGTTATAAACAATAAATGGAAAAAAGTAGAGGTTTGTTTTTTCTAATATCTCAAAAACTATAAAAGATATTCAAAATTTAAAAAATATATTTAAAAAGAGGAAGCTACAACCTAGAGATATTTTCGTTGTTGGGTTATTCTAAAGAGGTATAGAAATAGATTTCCGTTGAAAAAATTTAAAAATGTTAATTTTCTACTGTTTTATTAACAATCAAATACTGTAAAAACAAAAATTTGTGATTTTTTAGTCTTTGATTGTTAATAAAAAAGTAGAAAATTAACATTTTATAATTTTTTCAACTGGAATCTATTTCTATACCTCTTAAGAATAGCTCAACAACGTGAAAAAATCTCAAGCTTGTAGTTTATTAATAATCCGGCTTTTTATGTTAACAAACAAATAAAACAAAATTGTTAATTAACTAATGGCTAAATGGGGGTAAAAATTTTCGGCTGGCGGAAAATTATTTATTCATGTATCCTAATTGTGCCAAAATTCTTTTATTTTTTAATTTTCATATTTTTTATGACAAAATGATTTTTTGATGCCGTGTCCGAGAAACGGACCTCGCGCAGAAGTTAGACTGTCCGCTTTTAGCGCTATTTTCGGGGCTCTGTAAAAATTATAAATATTCAAGATACATTTCTGGAAGGTAAGACTTTTTTTTGGGTATTTCTTCCTTTTTTTAAATATTTTAAATATCTTTAATAGTTTTTGGGGTATTAAAAAAACCAAACCCCTACTTTTTTATTTTCATTTATTGTTTATAACTTTTGCAATATTTAGCGGCCCCTTTCGGGACTTTTCCTTAAACTTTCTATACATTATTCCGAATTAAATGACACCTTGATCGTAATTTTTGGAGAATATACAAAAATTTTACCCAAAAGGTACATGTTGACCAGACTTTTCAGTGAACAACTAGGTAAAAAAATAATGTTTCATATTATAATCTTTACATGCAGTAAATGGTATCCCATTACAGTTGCTGCTTTGTAGAGACTTGAACAAAAACCCAATACAGGGCGTTTTCTAACAACGGTACGAAACTGTATTTTTTGTATCTATATTTATTAAAAATTAATCCACTTTAAGTCATTCTAAAAAGTAGCCCTAAACAGCATAAAATAAAATCTAAGATCAAAAAATAAAAAATATCGATCTAAGTAAATACGGAAAATAACAATTTACAAAAAAAACAATTGCTAATTTATTTTAAGGCAAATAATTGTTTTTTTTTAATTTTTGCTTTTTATATGTTGTCTATGGGTACTTTTTAGAAAAAAATAAAGTAGCTTAAATATTTTTTCTCGAAAACGAAGGTAAAAAAATACAAGAGATTAAAAAGTTCAAAAAAGTCAGTGGCGTACTTTTTTCTCAATAATATAAGTTGCGGTGCCAACTGAGACGCCACTGGATTCAATATTAACAATCAGGTTAGAGCTAAACCAGCGCCTCATTGCTTTAAATAAATGTACGAAATGTTATCTAAATCGGCGTAAGCATATTAAAATTTTTTAGAAAAAACGGATTTTTTCTTAAATTTTAACGCCTTGTATCTCAGTAAGAAAGCAACCACGGACTTATGTTTATAGGAGTCTTTTTTCATAAAATAACATAGGGTTACTGTATAAGTTATTTACCTTATATTATTATAACAATAAGAATTATCTTAAATCATTTTGCACTGACATAGAAACGTGTATTTTATTTGCTTAAGTAGTTAGGGCAACATTTCGTAAACAAAGACGTATGAAACCAGGTAACAACCCTTTAGGTAAATAAGGATATTTTATTTTTCTTCTTTCTTTTAACACAAGCCCATTAATATAACCATGCTGATTTTAAAGATACTTTTTAATAAATTAAATGTATGCACGTCAGCCAATTTAAAAGGTTCATAGGCAAGTAAAGCAACAGTAAAGCGGGGCTAATACGCCACCGTGTTTACATGCCGATATTCTTTGTCTATCCTCTATCCTGTTAGTGTTAGATCGTCTCTTTTCCACGTATTGCCCATGAACCTTCTAAATTGGCTGAACGTGTATATTATTTTTATTTTTAAATGGATTATCGCATAGATTGTTTAAATAAATCACATAGTCAGAATAAAAATAAAACGGAAGAAACTATAGGATTTAACTTCTTATTAACATAAATTCCAAAAGATTTAAACTTTTTATTATTTGATTTATTTTGATTTATATTAGGGAGGCTTGTAACAATGAGAGTTTAAACAAAAAAATGCTTAAAGCAAGTATTTTAATAGGTTACCCCATTAATAACTAGACATAATATTGGCAGATTTTTATTTATTAAAAAAATCCGGGAAACAAAAATGTATATATTATAAATGGTTTTTAGGTTTAAATTAAATTTTCCAAAAGTTTTTTATTTTACTATTTTTATCTCTCTTGGATTTAGGATATGCATTATCAGTTTTAGAAATATGTATATCATAATCCTAATCATTGTGATACCCCACGTACAGTACGCAAATGTTAAAAATAAAGATATTTCCTCATTAAAAAGTTGTATCCTGTTTTGAACTTTTATTTGTATTTGTTTGATTGAGATCATTTTGAATAATAGTACCTAAAGTTATTAATACAAAAATATCCGCTCTATCTAATATAAAGTTACTCTCTAAACTAATTTTGAATTTTTTATTTTTAAATTCCAATTTTGTTATTTAAGCCAAATCAGTGATTAAAACAATATTTAATTGTTTTATTATTTGTAGGTATTAAATAATTATCTATTACTGCAAATCATAATTAAAAAATAATAAACAATTAATTATTGGGGGTGCAATAATACTTTCTTAACCATTTTAACTTTAGGTTGTCAATTGTTTAACTTTTTCGTAAAAAGTTATGCTTGATAAAACATTTTGCTTGTAAAAAAATATGATTTACGAAAAGAATAATTTGATACCTATCAAACAAATTTAAATTTATCCAAGAGAAACGGGTGTACGTGGTAAAAGTTGATTTGAGCAGCTGTTTTTTAGATATATGGATTTTCAAAATTTACTTCTTGGATAAAGGTCTAAACTATAAACGGTGTTTCAGAATAAGATGTTGATCATTAAGAGTGTGAATCCTTAGGTGACTTTAAGAAGCAAGGTTAAAATAAACCTATGTTTTATGTATCCTGACTTTTACCTTGATCTCTTTTACCTTAAATGTCGAGACATTTAGAACATAGTTTTATTATTAACTTTTCTTATGAAAGTCACCTAAGAATACACATTTTTAAAGTTCAGCATCTGATTCTGAAACCCCTGTATAGTTGAGGCCCGGCCATACAGTAAGTAAACATTTAAAAAACGGTTGCTTAAACAAACTTTTTTGGTAAAAATTTGAAATATAGAAATTTTTATCTTAAAGGTAAATACAGAGTGGCTCAAAAAAGGTATTTTGTTTTTAATGTGTACATAATACTACAGGTGGAGCCTTTAGAGTTTGCAATAAAATTGAGAACATATTCTGATTTTTCACTGTACAATACCTTCTTTGGTCAAATATTGTGAAAATACACCTAATATTAGAAAATTATTTATAAAAAGCTAAAACCAGGTTGAATTTTTGACACTCTCTGCTCCGAAATCATTCACTTTTGGACCAAAGTAAATTAGGTTAGATCGTCATATTTAAGACTCAGAAATTTGTGGTGACTTTTTTCCGTAACTTTTAGAGACACCCTGTATACATTATACTTTTGCGTAACTTCTTTTAATATCGTCATTTATTCGATTTTAAACTTCCTTACGAATTGGTAATTTTTATTTGTGTCAAAATATTTTAAACAAGTGCTTTATTAAGGTAAACAAAGTTTGCAAGACAATAAGGAATAAATTTAATTAAGAGAAAGAGTAAACTTTTTCCCACCCTGTATAAAACCGCAGACGAAAAATACTCTGAAACTCTATATTGTTTGGAGCGAACGGGGGAGTTGCCGCTCGATGCGGTATCAGGTTTCGCCAAAACAACGAAGCCTGTTTAAACATCCTCTCGGCGGCGGCCACCGCACTTCTATCCGCCTTCCATCATCAGCACCATAGCCTGGCTGTTTGTGCAAACAAAGACCTACTTTATGCCTTTGGCTTTTACTTTTCTCCATTTCTTGGTTTTTTGCCTAAGTTGTTTGATTTAAATAAAATACTTTTCGGGTGTCGGGAAATAATGATTTTATTTAATTATTTATTTTTGCAAATAAAAAAAAAAGATATAGACATTTGATAATGCCAAACAGGATCTTACGTAGAATGCACACAAAATATAAAATTAGCTACCATTGTCAGATACGCAGAATTATCCACTAGTTACGCGGATTTGCACTATCCCTGACGATAGGTATGGGTATTTTGGAAATCGATATTTGTGTTTCCGCAAAATGGGAAATTATCCAAAGTATGTATGTATTTAAAATTTTAAGACATATCTATAGTTGGAATGAACACAAAAATACCTGCTTGTGTCTTGTATGTTGTCAGTTTATATTTTTGATGTTGCATTCTAAAAAATTGATAAGTTGTAAATACGGTCTTTTAGTCAAGTTGATCACCCTGCCATATTAGGTACATATTTCACATTAGGAACAGAACGCCCCATTTTCCGATAACATATTTTATTAACTCCAATAGCACTTTTCTTAAACCGAATCCTAAAGCATTTTTAAACTAAAACATTTATTTAAAAGAACAAACAAAATCACAAGAAAAAAATAAAATGGTATTCCATATTTGGTACTTCTCCTCTATTGTTTTAATATACTTTCAATTTATTGATTAATATTGACACAATAATATTGATCATATAGGGATGGCTTAATAGACGTGTAATGATAACATCAACATTAATGGAAATTTTTACATCTTCTGTAAATTGCGGTTGCCATTTCTAAAAATAAGCCAATATAAGAGCGTAAATTGCTCAAAAAAAAACTCTACCGACATTCTGAAGATTCTAAGCTTAAGCTTGTGATTCTTTGGTGACAGCCGAGTTAGAAACTGTTTCATTACTATCAATTTACTTTACTTTTCCCCGAGAATTGTTTACTATTTTATTTATAGGCAAAATTACTTAATTTTTTAGGATTAAAAAAAAATGAGCCATCCTGAAATTTACAGAAGATGTAAAAAGTCCAATACACCGTTTAGAGAAGAACTTATGAATTTCATAAAAATGTTATCAAAAAAAAAAACAATTTTAATTCTTATTGAAGACCCTTCAATATATTGAGAAGGCATCAATATTATCGACACGTGAAAGAATATTTTGCCATATGGCTCAATAAAACGTCAGTCATTTTCAAGACGCGTTTAAGACTGTGTGGTATTTTTTTCCTTGTAATGGAAACTGATAAAATTGCAGTTTGTCGCAGCCATATTATGAGATGAATTTAAGACTCTTGCAAGAACCCTAAATATGACTGAAACTTGATCCGCCGGCGAAGTCACTTTTCTAATGGTAACTTGCTTTATTGAGAATAGTGACACCAATTCGACTAGGTTTTAAAAAAGTTATTTTCTATAATATTTTTGTAGTCATCGGGCACGCTGTTAACCAGGGGCACAATTAGGGGGATGGCTAGGGGGCGATTAGGCCCCAAAATTATTGGTCATTTAAATATATTAGTGTTTTTGGCAAATGTAGTCTATAAACTGGGGCTTAAGCCCCTCAAAAACTAGTGGCTAGTTGCGCCACTGCTGTTAACTAGACTTTTATCCACCTTATTCGTTTACTCGTTTTTTTTCTCGTGATTAGAACCGATAGATCCCTATTTCTTGACTGCATGCACAATTTAAACTTATACTTTATTGACCGATATGATTGACTTGTGAAAGAGTTAACATTTTTTTACCAAAATTTGCGTAGGTATATTGTTTAAATTATATTGACCATTTAGGGAAAGCTTAAGAATTCTACAACATAATGACAAGTTAATGTATGGTCAACCGTTTCACTATAAATTTTAGCTTCTTTGTAGATCTAATAAAAAAATCAATTTTAAAGCAAAACAAACAAAAATTTCTTGCCAATCGTATTCGTCTCAGTGGTTCAAACCGTATTAGAAAATGACGATATAACTATGAGAAGCAAGAAAATGTAGGTTTTTAAACCGTTGCGCCATAGCCCAATAAACTTTTATGTTATGATTATGATTTTTATTTTTTATGGTTTAAATGTACTTTAGTTAAACCGAATATAAAAAATTTTCACTTGCTACATGTACAGCCATGTAAAAAGTGTTACAAATAATGACTAAAACAAAGTTTTTAATGAGTACGATGCATTCCCCGCCCGACAAAGATAACTATATTGTTTTTAAACCATTGTTCCGGATGTATTTAAACACGGTTAAATACGCGATGTACATGACGTCACCGTTTAACAAGAAAATGAAATGTATTTAAAATGTTTTGAACCGTATTAACAACAAAAAATGGCTTAAATCAGCCGATCGACGCTGACGCTTAGTATCGTGTCTGAGGCCTAAGGTCAACCAGTAAATCGTTTTTATAAGTTATTATGAGTCCGAAAAATACACAATACTATATAGCAATAGGAAAGTAAAGGAGAAAGCAACAAAAATTCAGTAAATATGATAAAGCGATGAACTGCTTTAATTGGTGTTTAAGGTAGGCAAAAAATATGGCGTTGCATAATGTTGTGGTATAGTAAAAAAGGACATAGACATCGTGCCACTTTCAAAAATTTAATAAGCATGTTCTACCAATGCGTAAAAAGAAACTGTGTAAAACAACAACAAAACGAGACCGATGCGGCATACCATCAGGAAATGCATAGGAAATTCCGGCATTCTTTGTTTAGTCGCTACCTGCTGCTGCTACTTGTTATTGTTGTTCCATGCAATTAAACTTATTTGCTTTCTTCCATGTATTTTTCTTGTTTAAAACAATATAATTTTATATGCCTGTATTAAGGAATATCGTCTAAACTAGGCCTAGCCCTCTTTCTGCCGTCGCTACGGTTTCCAACACCGCACCAAGTCTCCTGCGACCGCTTTACGCGTATCGGGTTTCCTGTCGACGACGAAGGCAGCCCGCAGGTGAAACCCGATTCCTGATGAAACGGGTGAGCGGGTCCCTTCTCCGCTCGCCGAGTGACGTCCGTTTCAAGACCTCAATGAAATTAGGAGATCAACCCATCGATGGTGGCCTTATTTAATTCCAGTATCAAGATAAACTATAAAGATGTAAAGGAAAATATTTCGACAACCGCTGTTACACGGTGTCTCATATTTTTAAATTTATATTCTTTCTTATTTGTTTAAGGACGATCTTGAAAAAAACCTCTTTTTTTATATTTTCTTACAATAAATACACATACTTGCGTTGCGGCACTAAATTTCGATACATAAATTTTGAAAATTTGCATATTTAGCATGTAAGATCTATCCTCACGGACGTTCTAGCAAACGTCTAATTAAATATCAATTAAAATTTTTAGGCCAAAAACTGAGAATTAATAATCGAGGATATAACAAATGTTTATTTTTTAACACACACACAAACGATCTGTACTCGTTTTATTATAAACAATTTTTAAAGCTAGGTACTTTTTACGGTTTTAACCTTTTCTGTCATAAACTGATGAGAATTTTTTTTTATCTTTGGTCAATCCACGAAGGCTAAAAGCCTAAATACTATCGTACCGTGGGTGTCTTAATCAAGATAAGAGGAAGTTTGTTGACACAGGACTTAAATACTTTTAGATTTGGGGAAGAAAGAAATACCTCCGTGGGGAGTAGGTTCCACATTCTAGAAATTCTAGGGATAAAAGAACAAACAAAGTGGAAAGTTCGGGGCCTGTCCAGTTGGACCGTATAGGGATGCATACGTGAGGCACCATGAGTTTCTCTAGTGGGAACCGTGAGTAGAGAAATTATACTGGACAATTCTTCAAAACAGAAGCCATGAAAGTACCTATAAAAAAGCGATAAATTCCCCACCCTCCGACGATGGGAAAGAGAGGAAAACCTTTCTGTAAGTGAGTTAATGATAAGTCAATAAATGATGAATTAAATTTTTGCTAAAATTTTGCACGAAATTATATCCGATTTTTATCAGAAACTTCACCCTCTGACGATTTTTCAGTATTCTTTAATTTTTGTTTTTTTTCAGCATTGGACGTACTCTTTACAGTTTTATTATTTTTATTACTCTTTTTCGAACAAATCTGCCATTCCTTAATCGCAAAGTCATAATTTATAAATTATTTGAAAGAAAATATAACCTCAGAAACTTTTCAAAACCAATATATTCTCTGCAATAGACAGATAGAAAAAAATATAACTAACTTAATAACTCAGTAGTAATGGTTTCGTTGACGTTTTTAAAAACTTTAATTGCCCTTAAAACATCCTAACTTTTTAATATCAGAATCAGTTCTAGATTAACCTATAAGCAAATTAAGCAATTGCTTAGGGCATCACGTTGTGGGGGGCACCACAAAGTGGGCACCCACCAGAAAGATTAGAAAATAAATAAAATGCAATTACGTGTAAACGCCAAATGAAATTTGTTTGTGTCTTAAAAAGGTAAGGGCCTTTTTTGGCCACAGGACTGGATTGCTTAGGGCATCAGGTACTGTTAAACCGGCACTGATCAGAATAAATTTTTGATGCAACATATTATATTGGCTGCTATGTTATTACATAGAAGTGAAAACTTAAAAGAAATTTTTGACAAAAATGTACTTTATATTATTATTAAATAGTATTTTTCCCTATTAAACTATTTGCCGTTTGTCACCCTCACCAAACCTTGGTGAAAAACTCACACACTCTGTAGCATTTAATTTTTTTAAATCTTACTTATTGCCCACTGCTAATAATAATAAAAGAGCGAAAAGGTTGTATAACAGAGACCAACAAGGGTATATGCTACAAATAAAGACATTTTTTTAAATAAATATTTTACACTTTAATCAATTGACAATTGATAATTAAGACCCCTAGATCCGAAACACCAAATTTATTTTTCTAAAATATTTGACTTTAAAGACAGACTTCTTTTACAAAATCTTTAATAATATTTTTGGAATGTACTCTGCATCAAAGAATACATTAATAAAATATTATGATTTCTTTGCTTCCAAATAATTTTTAGACCTATTTCTTAAGAACCTAATGGAAATTAGGGTCCTTTTAGAGAATTGGTAGAACAAAAATGATACAAATGGATTATTATCCTCGTCTTCAGGGTTTATAAAGATTTTGTTTTTGGATTTTCTCGGACTTTATTATGTTTTTCTTCAGGAATTATCTCGGTAGTTCTGAAGTCCCAAATTTTTAGCTTCGTCTTCTAGTCAAAACCAACATTATCTTTCAAAAAGTCATATGTTATTGGATGTTCCTAGGTTTTTGTAAAGTTGGTTAATTTGAAGGACGGTTTTTTTGTAATTTTAAATAAAGGCTATATTAGTAAATAAATTTTATAGATTTTGTTGTTTTCTAAAATAAAGAAAATTACCATATTTCTTTACATAACTTGCATACTCCAAATAGGTCACTAATTGTGCGTAATAATAGGACCTGTATAAATAACACTATGCAAAATGTGTGCTAAAAATATGCTAAAAAATAGGCCAAGATTGGACAAGTTGATTTAGATTTTAATTTAAGTTCAATTCTAATATTAAGTTAATTAAATGTACAACACAAGGAGTCCCATGAAAAGTGCGGCGATCGATTTTAAAAATTTATTATAAGGTCAGTATAGAATGCATACGATTTAAAAATGTTCTCTGTTCTAGCACTTCCGGTTCTGAAGAACTTTTTTATTTTAAATAAGACAACCTGTATATTATCTATTTTTTAAATTCCCCGTAAAATTCTAAGCATAATTGTATTTGTATGTATACTGTCCTATACCATACCTAATTCTTACCGTTTTTTACTTATTTTAAATTGTGTGTCAAGAATAAGAATATAAGTCTACAGCCATTTTTTGTTGT
Source organism: Listronotus bonariensis (assembly GCA_014170235.1). NCBI lineage: Eukaryota > Metazoa > Arthropoda > Insecta > Coleoptera > Curculionidae > Listronotus > Listronotus bonariensis. The sequence goes on from JACEGR010000622.1 coordinate 180,384, forward strand.
TAATACGGTTAAATCATTTTAAAAACATTACATTTTCTTGCTAATCAGTGACGTCATATTCGTCACGTATTTAACCGTGTTTGAATACATCTCGGAAAATGCTTTAAAAACAATATAGTTATCCTTGTCGGGCGGGCATATGCATTGAACTCATTAAAAACTTTGTTTCGGTCATTTTTTGTGAATTTTTAACATGAATGTAAATGGCAAGTGAAAATTTTTTATATCCGGTGTAAACTAAAGTACATATTAAACCTAAAAAACAAAAATCATAATCATAACCTTTAAGCTTATTGGGCCTTGAACCAAGGGTTTGAAAACCTAAATTTTCTTGATTCTAATATTTATATTGTCATTTTCGAATACGGTTTGAACCACTCCGACGAATGCGTTTAGCAAGAAAATTTGACTTAATTAGTTTTTCCTGGATTTTCACAAAGAATAAGCATTTTTGTTAGGATAAAAATAATATTTAAATTCATTTTATCTAATAAAAATTGAAATTATTACTAGCTAACAAGAAATACCTGTCTTTGTGTTCCGCTGCTCTATCCCGTTGCCTTCTATTTTTAAACCAGTTGGAAACTTGCGTTGTCGTAAGTCCAGTGGCTTCCGCCAATTCTCTTTTCTCCCTGGGACTAGGATATGGATTGTGTGAGTACCAGTCTCGTAATACGCTCCTGGATTTTTCTTTAAAACAATAACTAGTCTCCTCTCCATCCCATATTGTCCTTGGAAGGGGAAATTTTCGCCTAACTCTATATTTTCCTACTGCTCCTAGGGGCCTCCCTGGTAAATCAATAGATATTATTTTAAATGTTATAAAACAACAATAATACAGGGTGTCCCAAGTCTATTTATACACCAAATAACTTAGCCCCTGTACAAGATACAAAAACAAACTTGAATTAGAAAATGTTTAATCCGATACACTCTCTTTATAGGTAGTTCTAGTTATTATACAAGGTGTCTCAAAAGCATGATTTTTATTGGCAAGTAGATTTTTTAAATGGAACACCCTATATATTTTAACAAATTTTGACTCTGTATGAAATTCTACATCAAAAATGTATAATACACCATACGTCAATTAGTGCTGGTTGTTGAGATATCAGCAGTATGTTGATATACTCATTAACAATAAATAGTGGAGAAATAAAGTAATCTTTTGGTTTTAATTATTTTTAAATAATTCTGTTACCATGTTCCATGTTCCATTAAAAAAAAAAAACAACTTGACAATGAAAATTTTATTTTTGAGCCACCTTGTATATTAACTAGTACTATCAGAAAAAAGATGTATTCAAATAAACATTTTTTATCTTAAGTTTATTTTTGTATCTTGTACAGGGGCGCAGTAATTTGCTGTATAAATAGAGTTGGGACACCCTGTATATCAGGCGCGTTTGTGGCTGCTCCGGTTGTATCGGCAGCATCGATCTCCAGAGTTAAGCAGTGAAGTGCGCGCCCATAACTTGGATGGGTGACCGGCGTTGTCGGTTTTAGGCAACGGCACACGGTGTTCTGCTCGGGGGTGAACAAACGGACCGAGCAGCAATCATCCCAGTTATGGAATGAATGGTGTGTGAATGGGAAGGAGTAGGGGTCAAGGTACAATAAGCCTTCAGGCTGCAGTGCACCACCTAGGGGGACGGTCGTCGGACCTGGGTGGGATGACCCCGAAAGGGTGAAAGAAAAAAAACCCTGTATATCCCATAGGGTCGTCTTTTAGGTGTTTCGTAGAATACTGAAAATTTTATTGTTTTCTTTTTTGAGAACCTATAGTATGAGTACTATAAATTGAGAAAAACACCTGAATGAAACATAAATTTTATTATTTTAAAAATTCAGTAACCCTAGTTACCACAATAATAAATATATTTAATTGGTTTTAAAAGTAGTATAAAACGTATAGTAGTATAGTAAAAATAATAAAATGTTGCCTTTTTTGTCCTTTTTTATTCTTGCTTGGTCACCTTGTCAAAAAATACATAATTAGTTATTCTTGTTTCGTACCCTAAAGCTTTGCATTTACTTGCGAAGACATAATTTAATAATATAGATAGATATACTGTATAAGCAATAGCTAAAAGTATATCGGCCAGTAAAGCAACAACTAAGGATGTAGAATGAATCATCCAATACGAAATGTTTACATGCCGGTATTCACGTTACACTGTCTCTTTTCCTCACATTGCCTATGTGTTATGTTATCTAGCTGATCCGGTATACATAATTTAGGTAAAGACTCTGAAAATAATTGGGTTGTCTCCAGTCGTTAAGCGGTAAACTGGTAACTGTAAAAATTAAACAATTATTTGTATTTGTGATTTCTACGCAATAAAATATATCTGTACGACGGCAATTCACATGAAAAGATCGTAAAAAAGGCATTCCTGTTCTGGTTAGTTTTGGTTAGTTAGGGTCCCAAACAAGAAGAAGTAATTATGCATTTTTGTCCAGGTGACCAAAACTAATTCGTTGTATTTTGGGTTATGTTAAATATCGTAAAAGGTGCATAACACATGTTTGGAAATTGTACAACGATTGCACTTCTAAATTCGAGTTTTTGAGATGAATTAACCTTGATAAACAATATATTATTAAGTAATACTTGCTTTTATAATTCTGAACATTAAGAAACTCAGTGAATCATAAATGTTTTTTGGGAGTTTGCTCGAATAATCGTAATTGATAAAAAACCGTAAAGACCATACTATTTATAAAAAGTCTAACTGTTCTTATAGTATAGCTTCCAGCAAACTTAAACATATTTGTTTTCGGTTGCCGTATAAAAATATACCAAAAGTGTAACACTAGCAAGAGCTTTATGATACTGTTTTGCGACTTCTGGTAGAAATATTTAAAGAATAATGCAAAGAAGATATGAAAAACGCAAATACAATGGTTAAGCTTTAAATATATTTAAAAGAATATTGATAAACAGAAATAAAATTATCTAATTTTAGAAGATTGCCAAACTTCTAGAATACAGTACGTCCCGCTTTTCACGAATACACCATAATATCTAAGTTATGAAAAAAGCGATATTCTTTAAATTTTGGTTTTCATGTATGGAGAAATAAAGTATTCGACAAGGTAAAAACTTTTTCTTACCATTGGCGTACGGTATTGGGTAAATATACTTTATTTTTGAAAAAGATATTAGGGCTTACTCTATTTTTTTTTCTGTCAGATTTAGGATCAGCATTTCCAAAAACTATATTCATATTTTCTATATGTCAAGCGTCAAAATTTCACTGTACCAAATACTGACTTTACCATTGGTGTGCTGTGTTTGGGGATGTAGAAAATCCTTTTTGGAAAAATAATATTAAAAAAATGCCGTTTGACATTTTAAAAACATAAATTAAGGAGTTTTTGGGGATGCTGATTCTAAATCTCACAGAAAAATATTATTAGAATAAACCTAATATCCTTCCAAATCAAAAAAGTATTTTTTATCCCCTAGACCGCACGCCAATGGCGAATAAAAGTTTATGTTAAATACTTAATTTTTTTAACATACAATCAACAACAAAATTTAAAGAAAATAGCATTATTTATAACTGAGATATCAGGGTGACATATCATAAAAAGCGGGACACACTGTATATAGCAGGGATGGCGAACCTTTACTTATGAACGTGCCATTTTTGTACAAAATTGTAAAATAATTTCGTAGGCGTGCCACAAAATACTTTTCAGTGACTACAAATTTTGAAAGAGAAAAGAAAGGTCGTCACCTTTAAACTTTCAAACTTCCCTCATTTACCCTTTCCAGCCGCGGTATAATGATTGAGGGAAAAAAGCACACACACTCGCGTGCCCAAAATTTACGTCGCGTGCCATTTGTGGCACGCGTGCCAATGGTTCGCCATATAGTATACAAGTAAAAGATGGACTTGTGACAAAATTATAGGCTACAAATCCCTTATGTAGACTTACCTCTAAGTCTTTCAGCCTCTATATAATGAGCTTTAAGCCACAACGCCTGCAGTTTTGCATGGTTATGTGGACTAAATGTGTGACCTTCTAATATTTTATACAATTCTTTAAAATTCCCTCTATGGAACGCTACTATGGCCTTCGCTTTCAGTACTGATTCGTTGTTGTGTAGTTTATCACATGCTGGTAATGACCATAAAAATCTACCCAATCTTTCTACGTTTCCGGCTTGCTGAAGAACCTGCAAGGAAATGCTGAATTAAGAAAGTAACATTATTGCTAGCTATAAAAAAATATATGTTTTGGTTATGCTAAGTGCATTTAAAAAAGAAAGGGTTTTAAATTCTCTTTTGGCAGTTTCCAAAAAAATCAGATCAAATAACAGGTATCTCTAGCTGTGGGCTCACCCCTATAACTTTTTAATTTTTAAAATATCAAAATTTATCGTATATCACATAAATATTCATTTATTGCTTTACGGATTTAGTTGTTTTCTGTCGCTTTCTTTTAACCGGTTTACAAGAAAATATCATTTTTCGACACATAGTCATTTTTGATAAACAATATTTCTCATATATTTACAATAGGAAAATTTTGTTTTTGTATACAAGTTTCGCAAAACCTAAAGTAAAATAGCAAACTATAAAACATATTTTGTTGTAATTTAATACATACACAATAACACAAAAATCAGTTTCATAAAACTTTTTAAAACCCCTGTTAGGAAAACAAAGTCATTTATAATGTCTGCATTTAAACCAATAATGAATAAATTGACATTTTGCTTAATAATGCAGAGGTCTAAGAGTAAACTTAAGTGTACATAAATCATGTTTTGAAATTTTTGCAAACCCCGTATACAGGATCAACATTTTCTATTCGTGAGCCCTATTTTTGTACAAGCAAAAATTTTTATCAAGATTAATTCTCTTGTGCCAAATGATTTGTTCTTAATTTGTCCTTCCTTTATATGTAGAAAGTGTCTATTAGGGTGATTCATTTCCGCAAAGCTTTTTTTTCAGTGCTCAAGCATAATTTCAATTTACATGTAGAGAAAAAATTCTAATCAAGTATGGGCTCTTAACATAAGAAATACTTACCATTTAAATTTGAAATTTTTTCAAAAAATAAGAGAAAAGGGAGGCTGACTAATAAAACATTTTTCTCCGAGCAATATTTCATGAATTTACAGCTATTTTTAAAGAGCCTGAAATATGCCGTAAGGTCTATCAAAACAATTTCCAATATATATAGTAAAAAGTGGCTAAGATTTAGAAATAATAAAAGGCTATGAAATTTCCTTTCATAGCCTTTTAATAGATTTTTTATCATTTTCAGAATTTCTTTCTTATTAAGTTGCTTTTAAAAATGGTCTTATCTTTATAATGGTTAATGGTATGTAACATCTATAGCTTTCCACTTTAAATATGACTCTACCAAAATAAAATAGCACTATATCACTGAATAAAAATTACAGTCAGCCATAATTGTCTGTAATGATATAATTACAGAAAGACATACTGATAAGAAGTAGGTATTAAAACAATTAGAGATAATTAAGTGATACCATTATAACACCACTATGCCAATAATAAAAAGCCAAGATAATTAAAATTAAATGGTTTGAAAATGAATCAGTCAACAAATAATTTTTTGTATCGATAATTTGGTTAATAATAACGTTGTTTCATTTTATCCCTGGTACGAAATATCGCATTACTCATTTTATTCAGCAATAACAAGCAAGTATTTGATAACGAAGGTATTTTTATGTTAGTTCAGATCTGTTTTATTTAAATACACTAATTTGTGGTATAACTTATAGTTTAAATTTTAATTCAATTAGGGTAAATAATGCATAACTCCCTAAAGTAATAATTTATACAAGGTAGCCTAAATAATTTATGACAAAAATATTTTTTGATAAAAGAAAACTTTGCTATTTTTAATGGGACACCCAGTATTTTTGTCAATATTCTTAAAATTTTATCTTTCCTCTTAAAAATAGGATAATAACTTTCTTGGCCTTCCATTGTCTTTATTTTTTAACTGATACACGAGGTTTCGGATGGTATCTATCTCCAACCGTTTTCTGAAGCTATGGTTATTTTAAAAAAGACCCATTTATTGACCTGCAAAAAATTGTCCTATACCTTTATTGCCTCATATTTTATAATGTAAGAGGTAGCAAATTTTCCTGTTAAGTAATATTCTTAATTTTCATACAGTTTAAATTAATTTTTTGAGGTCAATAAATGGTTTATTTTTGGAAATAACCATGGCCTATCTTACATTTTTTTTAAAGGAAAAAGATGAAATTTTAAGTATACTAACTAACAAATATACTGTGCGTTCCATTTAAAATACCAAAGATTTTCTTTATAAAAAAATACTTGTCATGAACTTTTCAAAAACCTAAAATATCTAAAAAACCTTACATTTTTGGTATAAGAATCGCTAAATAAACTTTTACCCTATTTTTATTTCTTGAATCTAAAAATACCCTACCCTAATGTTCCAATAAAAAAGTTGATGAGATGGCTTATTTTAAATATTGAGATCTTTGCCATATCATAAAAATACCCCGAATAAGATCCGGTGATTTTTTAGCAGAATTTATTCTATGGTTCTTAGTGATTTAAAACCCTCCGGTAAGTATTATTAAAAACTACATAATTTGTTTTCATTTTTACCTAAGTATCCCGTTTTTTTACGAAAATTTTAGCCAAATATAAATAGCGTGGCAACATTGCCACAAGTGCCAAAATAAAATAACGTGCTAAATGCAAAATTTTATGCTGAAGCCGATTCTGTAAACAAAAATAGGGGTTAAAATATATAAAAAAACTGACTTCTTAGCCAAAACTTTTTTGGGAACACTCTGTATCATCGAAATATTTTATTTCATGCACGTTTAAAAACCCTACAACTTTTATATAAAACTTTTTGTCATACAACAACAAGAGAAGTATTGGACTTTCCTGGACAATTGGGCCACCCTGTTTTCTACCATTGTATTATTTTTATAGTTTCAATTTCTAAATTATCAGAAATCATTATTATTAATAATTTTAGATAATTCTCATTACATTTACACACACACTAAAAATAACATCTAATGGTAAAATTTACAAGAAGTTAATATTTTGGTTTAGTTGATGTCGCGTTTTCTGTTATATTGCATAAATTTATATTAAAAGAAATTCTAGTTGGCACTGAAGCAACACACTAATTCAAAGTGTGAAAAAAACGTTAAATTGCTAAAATAGTGAATTTTTTAAACACTTTATGTAGTGTACTAAAATGCAATATCTACTTTATCTTTATAATAACAATAAAAAAACAGTGTTTTTTAAAGTTTATTGATTCTTGTGCAGGACTGTCTTTGTGTTTATTACAACATAATATAATTCAATATAAAGTAAATAATTTGCAAAATATATACGTTACACTAAAATATATTACAGAAGTTGCTGATAAACGTTACTTTTTCATATTAAGTATTGGCACATATATGTATAACATATCCTTTATACCTACAACTAATTTAGGTAGATCCAAGAAAGAGATATTCTAAATGTTGAATGTACAGTTTTAACTTCTTTGTATCCTTACTTTAGAAACTCGCAAAAGATTATGCATAGACTTTACACCTTCGAGAATCAGGATTAGATAAAAACGGCTTATTTAGTCTATTAACCAGCACGATTTGACAAAGAAAACGACAACGCAACACCGTAGGTTATATATACAAATTGCATTTTATTACTTTTGACAAGTAACTTTGTAATTGTCTTAATTTCTTAAACCCTACACTAAATAGAATAGTAGTATGTAGTATCATCGAGATATATACATCGATGTTTCCCAAGATGGAATAGTTTTAAAAATGTCTGGCAATTCAATAATACTTTTTTTCAAGCTAAAACTATAAGATAGATTACTGAATGATTATGACAGAATTGTTTTTAGCCTATGGAAGTTTAATGTTGCGAATAGCATCCGTAAGTACCTGATGTCCAACCAAATTGATGATTTTTTAAGGATGATAACAAAAAGTTCGAAGTCCAAATGATCCAGAATAATAACATGTACATATATCGCACATTCTGAGAAAACTGTTGTCAAAAATATCTAATTTTAGAAGATAGGCAAATCAAAAATTTGCGTTACATGATTTCAAATTATGATAACAACTAATTGATTTTTGATTTAGAGATTTTTTTATGTATAACTTTGCTACGGTTTTAAGAGCTGGAAAATTGTGTATCGCAAATCATATAATTTATGAAAATTTTGAACTACATATGACACTTTTGTTAGGGTTGTGATTTTAAAATTTATACTGAATACAATTTTAATTTTTTTAACTGATTTTAAGTCTTACTATTATTTGTTTATTTGTTTTATTATATTAAGCTTGCTACTTTTAGTTACACATTATAGAATCTTTTGGTAGTAGAGTCCAGGCTAGGTCAAAACAAAATTCAAAATAAGTTAGTGTCTTATTTGGTAATTAATATTTTTAACTTGAAAGTAAGAAACTCTATTTTCAGTACTTATTAACTAACACATCTTAGCATTTGTTCATTTTTAATTTTTTTGATACAATACACAGGTACTTTTATAAGTTTCTATACTAAATAGTTTCAATGTCATGACAAATTAACAACTTTTAGATTCGTAGAATGTAATAAAAACACAAATTTTACTTTGTTATTTTGTCACATATTTTATATTGCTTTTGCGTTACTGCAGTTTCGACATACTATGTCATTTTCAAACGACTTTTAAAAAGTCGTTTGAAAATGACATAGTATGTCGAAACTGCAGTAACGCAAAAGCAATATAAAATATGTGACAAAATAACAAAGTAAAATTTGTGTTTTTATTACATTCTACGTAAAAATGTATTGTCACAAAGTAACCTTCTCTTCCCAGGCTACGAACTTATTTCGTCTTTCCGCCCACATGGTGGCGTATGTGCTTACGTCCGCAACGATCTGGCTTGTGCTCGAGTTTCTAATCTTGAATCGGGTAGGCCTGATATCCTTTGGCTCAAACTTTCCCTTAGGTCTTCAACTAAATTTATCTGCTGTTTGTACCGGTCCCCATCTAATAATTCCTATGTCGAATTCTTTGACTTTCTTTCAACAAAGATCGATAGCATAATTTCTCAGTTTCCTTCGGCTGAAGTAATCGTGCTTGGCGACTTCAATGTCCTTAATAAGGATTGGCTGGGCTCTTCAAAAACTGACCCCCAAGGCAGAGCAGCCGAAATCTTCGCAGTCAGTAACTCTCTTACCAACCTTATTATGAAACCCACCTACTTTCCTAGAGTCCCAAATCATAGTTCAAATCCCCTAGATCTCTTTCTTACTACAAACCCCGAACTCTATGAAACATCTGTCACAGCACCCCTAGGTCGCTCAGATCATGGCTTAGTTACTATATCTTACCCTGCACATCCCGAGGTAAATGAATACATGCCACCACGCACCGTATGGCACTACAACTCAGCCGACTGGGATGGCCTAAGGGACTTCTTCGCCACTTACCCCTGGAATTCCATCTGCTTTTCTTCTCGTGATCCTTCCCAAATTTGCAATCAACTTACTGAATCAATTCAATTGGGCATTGAAACCTATATTCCACACACCATCAAAAACCCCAAAAATCCAATAACAAACCCTGGTTTTCCAAATCTTGTGAAAAAGCCAGAACTTTAAAAGTTCAGGCTCACAAGAACTTTCTACAGGATCCTAGTCCAGAAAACCGACAGGCCAGCATTGAAGCAAGAAACTACTACAATCAAACAATTTCTGAAGCCAAAGACTCCTTCGACAATCGTATCAAAAACAAAGTTCTTTCTTGCTCAAATGGTAGCAAATCCTTCTGGTCCTTTGCGAAAAACATAAGTAGGAATTTTTGTGCCAGTTCTTTTCCACCACTAACTTTGGAAGATGAAATTATTTCTACTGCTAAAGGGAAGGCAGAACTATTTGCCAAACAATTTGCTGCCAATTCAAACCCTTGACCCTCCCGTAAATCATCCAATTCCAACGATTACCCCAGTTCCTCATAAAATGCCCGATATTATTTTTAAGGTAAAACACATTAAGCGTATCCTTTCTTCCCTTAACACCAAGAAATCGTCTGGGCTGGATGGCATACCAGCAATCGTTTTAAAAAATGTGCTCCAGAACTTGCACCAATCTTAACTCGGCTCTTTCGAATTTCTTACGACACAGGTATCTTTCCGGAGAGCTGGAAGGCTGCACGTGTTCAACCTATTCCCAAGAAAGGATCTAAATCGCTTCCATCTAACTATAGACCAATTTCAATTCTCTCAGTTCTTTGTAAAGTAATGGAAAAATTAATTAATTCACAAATTCTTAAGTACTTGGAAAAACACAAAATTTTGCACGACAGGCAGTATGGATTTCGCCACAAAAGATCTACAGCAGATCTTCTTTCCTTCGTATCACACTGTTGGAATAAGTCTCTTGAGTTTCTAGGTGAGTCCCAGATCGTTGCTCTTGATATATCCAAAGCTTTTGACCAGGTCTGGCATGCAGCACTTCTTAATAAACTTCCCTCCTATGGTCTTTCAACTAAACTCTGTACTTGGCTCTCTAGTTATCTATCTGATCGACGTATATCAGTTATTGTGGACGGCCATTCTTCAAGCTTTCACCAAATAAATGCTGGAGTCCCTCAGGGCTCAGTTCTGGCACCAACATTGTTTCTTCTTCACATCAACGACCTTCTCTCGTCCACAACTAATTCCATTCATAGTTTCGCCGACGATAGTACCCTTCACTCCAGTTTTCAGGTTCCTAAACCCATCACTAAACCTGACTTGGAAAATAAACGCAGAGCGATGCAGATATCTCTTTCTCAGGATCTTAATTTAATATTGGATTGGGGCGCCAAAAATCTCGTCCATTTCAATGCATCCAAAACACAGTCATGTTCCTTGTCGCGAAAAGAGTCATCAAATACTCATCCTCTACTTATGAGCGGCCAAGTTCTACAGAGCAAAGACACCTTCAATCTCGTGGGCGTCACATTTGAAAGTAACCTTAACTGGCATAAACACATTGTATCTATAGCCACGGCAGCTTCAAAAAGCTTGGATTTCTCTTTCGAGCTAAAAGTATTTTTCCGCTTCTAATTTATACACTTTATATGTTTCCCAAATCCGACCTCCCTTGGAATATTGTTCTCATATCTGGGGCATGGCGTCCCCAACAACCCTGAGCATTCTTGATTCTATTCAAAGAAGAGCTGTTCGTCTCATTAATGATCCTTCACTTACAGAAAGGCTTCCCTCTCTTGCCCATCGTCGGGCTGTGGGCGATTTATCGCTTTTTATAGGTACTTCCATGGCTTCTGCTCTGAAGAATTGACCAGTATAGTTCCTCCACTCACGGTTCCCAACAGAGAAACTCGTGGTTCCGCGCATATGCATCCCTATACGGTCCAACTGGACAGGCCCCGAACTTCTCACTTTGTTCGTTCTTTTATCCCTAGAGTTTCTAGATTGTGGAACCTGCTGCCCGCGGAGGTCTTTCCTTCCCCCAAATCTTCAAGTATTTAAGTCCCGTGTCAACAAACTCCCTCTTACCTCGCTTAAGACACCCACGGTACGTTAGTATTTAGGCTTTTAGCCTTCGTGGTTTGTCCAAAGATAAAAAAAAAAAAAAAAAAAAAAAACGGACTACTCAATAGACTCTTTTAACTTTTAGATTATCAGAAAAATTCGTTGTTTTTAAATCAGTAATTGTAAATAGCAGTTTTCAGTGGTTAATTTAGCTATACTTAGCTGTTTTTACTTTTTAAGTGTACTACACTACCCCTATTTTTAATTTATGTATTAACAGCAAGACATTTATATTTCGATAATTTTGTTTTATTAAATATATTTCAGTTTAAATTTGCATATTTGTGCATTTTGCTTTAGTCGCACAATGTGAGACCTTTAAGGAAAATGTTTTTATTTGACTTCATAGGTCTTTACCCGGTCCATTGCTGCAACAACGTCATAACTCAAAAATTTAGGATTTTTAGTAGACAAACTTTATCGATAAAAATTGTTGTTATTTTGCAAAGAAATGTAGTTTTGTTTAAACGAAATTAAACCACCATGGGCCATGTCATCGGAAATCCTATACAAACTAAGAAATGACACTACCAGTTAAAATTAGACTTTAAAATCATTTCTGACGATAGCTAAAAAAATCTTGATTTTGTGGTATTTACAGGGCCGTGCCCACCGGGTGGTGCAAGTAATGCAAGGCACCAGGGCGCAAAACTTCAGGGGCGGAAAATTGTGGAATAAAGGGCGGAAAATTAAAAAAGATGGGCGCTATTTAGGAATTTAGGACGTGATGTTTTAAGATTAGGAAAGCACTATTATTTTGAAGCGAGGACCTTTTTTTGTCTTTTGTTTTTTTTGTGTTTAAAAATATTGACGAGGACTTAGTTCTATTTAGTGGAAATTGATTGTTAAAAGATGGTACTTTTTTTTTGAAAGTGTGGAGCTTTTTTGTCCTCAAAAATTTGTATACCTCAATACACATTTTCTTCTAGGGGCGCCAAATTTTTTTTGCACCACGACCTACCAGAGGGTCAATATAGACCACTTTGGTACTACATTACTATAGGTTTCCAACCTTTTTTGTGTCTTAGGCATCTCGTCATGTTTTTTGATTTGGGTAGTTAAAAATGAAGAATAGTAAGTAGCAGTAGAAGGATTAATTAGTTTCTTCTTTTTATAAATAAAAAGAACATAAAATTTGATGAAAATGTTACTTTCACAAAATCATCGGAATTTCATGATATTTTTTTGGCGTCCATTTTTGTACCGCGATACCTTCCTAATGGTTGACTTTTGACATCAGCGCCTGGTAATGGCCAGTTTGGCAGATCAACCCGCACCATGGGTGAAAACTAATGTTTAAAAATTTTATTTAGTCCTCTTATTAAGTAATTCATTCATTTTTAGTAATAATATGTTAAATAGTAAAACAAATAATGTGTAAAAGTAATTTTATAGACTGTAAAAATCAACAATTACAAAAAATTACAAATTGGCCATCACTAGCCGCTGCTGACTTTTGACTCACCGTTTATACAATAAAATACCCTTTATTTAAACCAGATATTAGCCCCTTAAGTTTTTGCTATTTGTTTTAAAGTACCCTGCATGATTATTCAAGTACGTAAAAGAAATAAATTTTAATATGGACGTAGACGCAAATAATTTTCGTTGTATTTAGACATGACATCAGCGTGCGATAACGTTGCCATATCATTTGTAAAAAGAAAAATTACTTTGGCTAAATCAGCTAGTTTTGTCACCCACGTTTGGGTGCCTGTATGGTTCCCATTTATCATTCCATGAATTTTGCTTTCGCGAGTGTTTCAGCTCGTATTACCGTCACTGGATGTTGAGGTATATCGGTGTTCACCGTGGGTGTCTCGCTGACCATTAGGCATTTCTGTAGTGTTTTTCTTGTAATTTTTCACATGATATTTAACTGCAAGTCTAGCCTGTCAAGGGCATTATTAAGTAGTGGGATGGTTCTATAAATTATTTCTTTTTAAAATCGTTTAAAATGTATTTATTATATGCTTCTAAACCCGAAATTAAATATTTTTAAAATATATACACGCTGTTTCCTAAGTGCAGTAGGAAAACTTAAAGGCGTATTTCTAAGCAAATTGTATGAAAAATGTTTATACAAGCATGGGTCCTCAAATTTGTGCTTCCCAAGGTACAAGGTGTTAAACTTGTAAAAAAACGTAAAAATTTCAAAAACACTTTTTTTAGTAAAATTTGTTTGGCTGGTTATAAAGGTGATTTAATTAAGTATTTTGTGTTGTTACATATTTGCTAAATCTTAAGTAAACATAAAAATTGTAATTTTAGATGTTTCATTTAAAAATATAAAAGGTGCCCACGAAATTACTTTCCAGCTGCCATTTTTCTATTTCTTTATCTGTACTTTCAAAACTTGGTAGTGTTGCTCGACTAACAAATACTCATTTTTGTGTATATGATTGAACCTTTTGTTTTTTAAATGGAACACCCTGTATCATGTTTGTTTTTTGTATTCAACAGACCTTTTACGTCAGAACTTAATATTTTTAAAAGAAAGCTTGGTCAAGATCTATTTTTAAATCAAATTTTAATTTTTTATGTAGAGGGTCATGATCATTCTAACATCACTCCTCATACTTTACCTACTTTTAGACCAATATGAAATAGATTTTATCTCTTTAAACTTCTTGGAAGAAAGCTCTAAACTTTATTTCTTTAGTTTTTTTGCTCTAGCTCAAAAACTAAAATAGGAACACATCACTTGCATAATATAATAAATGTAGTATTTTAATCCAAATCTAAGAATATAGCACGCGACGACACATTATTTTAATTTAAAAAAAAACATTTATTATGTAGGTAAATGATCTTTTGATACCGAATGGGGTACATGGCAATTCATTGTGATTGCCATTTGCCATGAAGACATGAACTAAATAAATTATGATGCTATGAAAACAATTTCTTTAGTGCCTTTTAAAATTTGAAAAATTACAAGATTAAATTGTGTTTATGTAGCTCCTACAATTTTAAAATTAAATTGTTCTACAATTTTAACAGGCACGAAAGCAATTGTTTTAATAGCAAAATAATTTATTTAGTTGATGTTGATTTTTCTGATAGTAAGTAATTATATAACGAGGAGTAATTTTAGATTTTGGCACTTATAAAAAAATAATATAAAATTTAAAAATAAATTTTGACCAATTGTTTTAAAAATATTAAATTTTTACTTAAAATTGTCAAAATTAATTAAATTCGCTAAAAATAATATATTTAATGTTTTTGGTCTAATTCATACCTTTTTTCTATAATTCTAAAGAGCTCTTTTAGAAATAGGTCAATATTACTTATACAGGGTGATTCTTAACCTACATCTACGCAAAAACTTGGAAAATAATTGCTAGGGACAAACATCGAATAATAATAAAAAAAGGTAGTAAAATAAAAAAAAACATGACAAATAATGACCTATAATAGAAAACAGGATACTTACCTACTTTTTGTGTCAGAAATAATTTGGTATAATAATTAAAAACCACAATTTTAATACTATCACTAACTTATAACCCTAACTAACAGACACACCAAATATCATCATAATTTGTTTATTTGTTTAGTTTTTACAAAAAGCAAAAAAATTAGCCGATTTTTCGGTAACAAAAAATAGTTTAGCATTTTTTTTTATTAATAGTTAATAATTTGTGCTGAAAATTTACGTTCTTGGTTTTATTTAAAAGAACTAATTATTTGACTAAGTAAAAATATTTTACTATTTTTTTAAATTATTAGTCATTGGTTGTTCTTAGCAGTAGTTTTCCAAGTTTAAGCGTATAGGTTAAGAATCACCTGTATAATTATAAATCAGAATAATTACATGACCAACAAAATTCAAATTAATAAATTAAACTACAAATTCAAAATAGACTCTTTTTATGATCGACTTTTGTATTAAAAATAACTATCTCTTCCATCATTATGAGTTATGCTCGTAAAGCACAGAGAGCACAGTGGGATCATGTTACTCTAAAAACATAAGACAGGAAACGTTACCCATATAAACTAAAATAAAGTACCCGAAAGAACGCGATAAATGCACCATAAACTCTTGTATTTATTTAATGTTTATAAAGCGCCTGCAAAATAAACTTTAAATAAGATTTTAAACACTGCAATAACTTTAATATAGTTATACAGTGGCGTAGCTACTATGGGGCTAGACGAGGCAGTGCTCCGGGACCCCCAAGCCCGGGGGTCCTTCGGGTTATGACCCATTTCATATACAGTATGTCCACTGTCCGCGGATGGACTTTGCAATAGGACAAATGGATTAAACATTTAAATGTTCAAGAAAGTCGTGTATAGCAACTGTTTTTGCTTCTTAAAAAACAAGATTCCCGTTAAAAAATGTGTTCTATTTTGGACAGGGGCTTTAAAAACTACAAAAATGTGAAAATGAACCAAGCCAAAACTACCTTGTCTTTAATAATTCAGCAAAATGTTAAATAAAAAAGATTTTTAGAATCGAATGAGGATCCCATATCTGAAATTACACATAAAATAAACAATTTTTTTAGTGTCATATTTTTCAAAATCATGTTTTATACCTTTTTTACGTAATCTACCTAGTTTTAATAGAACGTAATATCAATGTCAAAATTTGTTAAATATATTTAAATACAAAAGTTTAAAACCAAGTAAATGACGTAAAAATTTGTAAAAAAATTATTAAAGCAATATCGATAAAATCAAAAAAATTATTTTTTGTTTATTTTATGTAAAATTTTAAATATTGGATATTTATTTAATTCTAAAAACCTTTTTGATTTAACATTTTGCTAAATTATTAAAAATAAAGGCAGTTTTGTCATGGTCCATTTTCACATTTTTGTAGTTTTTGAAGCCCGAGTTGAGGAGTTCTTATGTTTTGTTTTTGGGGCCCTACTTTACTTGCTTACGTAGTTACGTCACTGTAGATAAAATTAAAAGCGGATAGACATGTTACAAAATATAAAGTCGGAAAATCAGAAGGCCCAGTTTAAATATCGTTCTAATTAGTAAATATGATTCTTGGGGTAGGGGCACCAGGGTTTCATATTAGGATTCTTAGCAAATTTGTAATGTTTCAATTTCCTAACATTTTTGGATTTTCCATGATCATTTTAATAAAACTTAAATTTTATTTTATATTAGAAACACAAGAAACGTATTACATGTCATATTATGCATCAGAACACAAGAGCAGTAAGTTATACAGTAACGGTCCGAATATGGAAAACTTTTTATTTTTAATTTCTCAAAAAAAAAATAAAATAAAATAAAAACATCTGCATATACAAAAGGTCACAAAACACTGATCAAAATTCCAATAAATTATAGCGTGTACGAGGTAGGTGCAAATTAACGAACATGACATAGGCAAAATTTACCTTTATTTTTCAACTCCTTATTTATGCTATATTTTAAAAGTTGACCTTTTATTAAAAAAATAAAAAAACTTACTTTTTCAACTTACCCCCTTATAGAGATTCGATCTAACTATGTAACTGTCGTTAATAATCCTTATTGCCATATTTAGTAAAAAAATGTTAAGCTTTGTTATTACATTTATATCACCTTAAAACCCAAACGAAAATGTTTGCTTTTTTGGTTTAATAAGGCTAACATTTAAAAGTCCTTTAAATTAATGTCCCACATCGTTTTTGTCTTATGGGAAATGCCTTCACTTTACAGATTATTACATTTATTTTCATATCTTCGTTTTCTGTTTAAATTTATTCCAAAATAATTTCTATTTTTTTTATCACCATAATCCTATAAGGTTTTATTTTTGAACAGTGTAATAGAAAATCATAAAAACTAACTTTGATTTTTGATAAGTAAATTCGTTTTTTAAAAAGCCGGTGTGGAACATTAATCTAAAGAAGCTTTTAAATAACTTAATAATTTTTAATAACAAATAAGCAAAAATGTAAATTTGCCTTTTGAAGTGATCTAAATATACTTAAACGGTTTAAGAATATTTAAATATAAATATAAAATATAAACTTGACAGTTTTTCGAAATCTAAGGGCAATAAGGATTATTTACTACAGTGCCATCTAATCATTAAAGCCTGTGTTTAACATGCGATGTTTCACTTGTATTTTTGCTGCATAAGTAATAATCTTCAATTTTGATCCATAACTGTTTAATCTCCCAAAATAGCCAAAGAAAACCAACAAAATTAAGGGATTTTTGTTAACAAGGAAAAAATATATCGATACATCTCCGGATTCGATACTTTTTGTTTAATTTAGTTAAGTGGTATAATTTTCCAGGTCAAGGTTCAACATTTTTTGACTATTGGTGCATTTTTTAACATTTTTCCGACTTTGGACCAGAGGTAGGTATACTACTAGCCTTTCACGAGGGTCACAGGCGGGCACGCAATTAGAATATATATTTTTTTAAATTTAAAAACTGAGACTTGGAGCCCACACAAAATATACAGGGTGTCCGAAAAGCTGAGGTCAAAAATGATAGGGCTAAGAGAGTAAGCCAAAATAGTGTTAGTACTTCATACAAAAAAATCTATCGTGCTTCGTTAGGGAGATATTAATTAACCTTTAAACTATGTAAAAAAATATTTCAACTATAACTTTTGAATTGTTGCCACAGTACCAATGATATTTGGGCTTGGATTTTTACGACCTCGTGCAGTAAACAAATCGGGGGTGGACGAATATCCGAACTTAAAAGTCCAAGTCCGCGGTCTGACCGTGACGATCATTAGCTACCGTATTGCGAACGGGCAACCCAGACAAGGCGTCGTAAATTATTCTTTCCGATAATGCGGATAGTCCGTTTGGCGCCTGCGTGCCACACATCGGGGATGAGTGGTATACAAGCGCACGAACACATTTTTTCGCCCATGAAAAGTAACTTTTGTTTCGCGCAGGTAGTAATATTAGCAATCCATCGAGGTCAGTGGGTATACCTTATTTAAATCGATATCTTTGACCGTTTTTTAAGTCCAGACATAAGTACCAGCATTTTGTAAGTAATATAAAATTCGATTTTTTAAATAATTTTTAAAATATGGTAAAAGTTTTTAATAACTTTACCATATTTTAGTAATTTTATCAAAAATGGAATTTTGTATTACATACAAAATGCTGGTATGTCTGGACTTAAAATGCGATTTTATGAAAAACGGTCCAAAATATCGATTAAAATAAAGTATACCTTTTTGTACAAAAGTAATAAAGGAATTAAACGGTCAAAGCAAAATGTCGGTTTGGTCACCTGTGTTAAAAATGCATACATTAAATTGAAAAAAAAGAGATCGTCGCATTCTGTATAATTCTGACTTACTAAACAGCCGTTTATCTATGGAAAGAAGCATTACTATGAGGTTATTTAATAGCCAAAATATTATTGTGTACAGTTTAAAAGTTATAATTGAAATAATTTTTTATACTAACTTTGAAGGTCAATATCTTCCTAACAAAGAGCGAATTTTTTTTTATATATTCTAACATTATTTTGGCTCACTCTATCACCCCTATCATTTTTTACCCAACCTTTTCGGACACCCTGTACATAAAAAATGCGATTGGCCTGAAGAGGAACACTTTCGGTACATTTTTGATGTGAGTCCCATGTCTTAATTTTTAGATAAAATAATGGAGGGGCCTAGTTTCAAAGTGTACAATCTCCAAAATTAGATTTTTACGTTATATTTAATTAAAAATAAACGAAACATCTATACGTTGAATGTAATTTATTATTTTTCAAGTTTATTAAGTTGGACACTCTGTCATGAATGAAGTCATGGCCTGAAAAGTAATTTATTTAAATTCAGCGCGTAAACATCCAGCTTTCGAGAAATGTATCTTACTGTTGTATTAAAAACTATAAATGAAGATTGTACACTTTGAAACTAGGTCCCTCAATTTAAAGATCATATGTACCTGTGCGCCTGGACACAGGGTCCAAGCTTTATATTATTAACTTTTAAAGTTGTAAGGTATAAGCTTCATTTACTGCCTATTTGCGATTATCAGACGTCAGTTAGAGCTGGTTTATTTTCATTAAGTAAAATGTTGTACTTTGCCCGTTTTCCAGTGTAACACTTGATACAGAGATAGTATCCCCAAAACGTTATGTGCATAAATGAAATAAAGACAATGAAATTCCAAAACTCCTATTTTAATTTTAAAACAGGATTATGTTAGAAAATAGAATTGGTACGTCCGTCCCTGTTTGCATGGCCGAATGATCCATAAGGGAGAGTAAGATACTGCCTAGAGGACCCGCATTGGATAGGGACCCACGCGATAAAAAAAAATAAAAATTCCAGTCCAAATTAATTTTTCTTGGTCTTCTAAGTTATCAAAAATGGGAAGACCTTTTTTGGTCTTCAATTTTATGAAGAAGGGAGAAACTTTTATTTTTGGTCAATAATGTTATTTTTTTTGGCTTCCATGTTATGAAGAATTTTATCATCTGGGACTCTGACAAATGCATTGCCTAAGAGCCCCGATATAGCTAATCAGGCCCTGCCTGTTTGTTGCATCACGAGTAGATAAACAGCGGGGCCATGATATAATGCACGGGTATTTATAACTTCAAAATTAAGTTTAAGTATTTTTCTCTACCAAACCTTTATTTTTTGCAAATATAATTTATGTTTTTGTAAATAGTTCATACTTCTGAACATCATAAAACAGATTTTAAAAAACTGTCCGTATGACTATTCAGATGCCAAAAAATGTTACATACCTCACATACGCAAGCAACTTGTTCCTGCGTAAACCCAAAACTGGGCAAAGGGCTATGTCTAGCCTGGGGTGGCGGGGAATAGGGAGGAGTGGTGCCCGTTACCGTGCCGGGGACGGCCCCGTATCCCATGCCAGCCGACAGCATTGCACTCGGAGGCGGCTAAAGTCCTTAACCCTCAGTCATTGTTTGTGATTGGAGGCGGCTGAAACAGAGGAAAATTTAACTGATGATAAACGGTTAACACTAGATATTGGGTTTGAGATTAAAAATGTATAAACTATTCAATTTTTAAACAGTGTAAGAGATTTGCTAAAACTGTTCTAAAATACTACAGGGTTAGTAGAAAAAGAGGAACGGTGAACTATCTCAGAAACCGTTAAATATAAATGAAACAAATTTTGCGCGAAGGAGTAACTAAACATGAAGAATTTAAAAATTATATTTCCAAGGTTGCCAAGCTCATAGCTTTCTTTCTAAGTTGGAGAATTTTACAATTTTAAACGGAAAACCCTTTTTTATTATTGAAATCAGTTTCTTGTATCAACTTCATTATGACCTTATATTATTGTTTTTTTACCCCTGTCGATTTCAAAGATATGGCATTAAGCTTGAATACAGAAACGACCAGGTATAGTCAATTATCTAAAAAACGATCCAACCGAAATTCGTTAAAATTAGAACAGGGGAGTAACTGGACATTTTATATTCGGGAACTTCATTTGTGATGTTTCTTAATTAAATTTTCTTATTCCCTTCTTTGACTTTTCTCTTAACAAAAGTTGTAAGCAATATTCTTGTTATACTATATTTAAATGTACTATTAGGTTTAATAAATAGATTTTTACTGTATCGTCAAAAAACACATAAAAATGTACCTTCTTAGCAATTTTTTTATGAAGAATTACTTTATTTCGAAAATATTAATATTAATAATAATAATAATAATAATAGTAATAATAATAATAATAATAATAATAATAAAAGTGTCTGGCCATCAGGACAATGCCTAGCATTGTTCTTGGTGCTACCGAACACGAACAATCCAAACAAGACGGTACTGCCAGCGAGCTTGAAGGGGTTGCGGGTACCAACAGCAACCTACGAGAGGCCTTGAATCGGTCCGGTAGCCTATGTAATACCGGTAACCGCCGCGGCTCTGTGGGGTGACATCTCGCAGAGTCGTGGATATCTCGCATTGTCCCTATAAACAATGATGAGCAAGCTCCCAACAATCCACCCCGTTCGGATAGGGGTGCAGGGCAGGTTGGAGGAGCAACCGGACGGACGCCCTTAAACGACCTTGGCAATGGACATGGACGCCTCACGTGGACGGACGAACTTAGGGACGATCTGATGGATGCATATTCCCTCAGCGAACCCACCATTAGGGGCTACATGGCACGGATGCACGCCACATGGTGTGCTAAACACCCAGAACTAAGTCATCTCTCCCAACAACGTTTGAGAGACTATGTAGCCTATCTTAACCGATCTGGATATGTCAGAACACCAAGACAACAGGAGCCACCTCAGGATCTGGATAATCAGGATCTGGAACAAAACCAGCCTGCGGCAAATATGGTAATTGAGATTGCCCCCGAAAACGCCAACAACGAACTAACAGAGAGGCTTACTAACATCAACATCAAGTCTCACATAAAATCCCGAGATATCGCACAAGCAAACAACGCTCTTCGGGATTTACTTTCAGAACAAACGGATATTTTGGCACTTAACAACGCTGTTTATGAAGCTGCGAAACAACTTGTTCCTAACAACCGCTCAGATAGCTTTCACCAGGCACTTCGGAAGATCGAACGCAGAATTCAGCAAATTGCCAAAAAAATAGATCTAACGCGGCAAGAGGCATCGCGCATTCAAAGTGTAATGGGTTATATATCAGCCAACAGACCTTTTACGGCAAAGATCAGAAAAATAGCTTTAAAGCTACGCCAAAACACCATACACTTAACAGAATCACGCTTCAGGTCATTAAGCAGCGTTGCCTAGACCGCATACGATCGTTGGGTGTTATTAACAACAGCTTAAAGAAAAAGGCTAAAGGTCTGAGAGATACAAATAAATTTGTGACTAAACCCTCTAGCTTTCTCGCAGACCCAGCACCAACGGTCGAAAATCCGCCACAAGCAAATGTTGTGGAACAGTTCTGGAAGAATGTCTACGAGGACTCGAAGCCTTTACGACGGGACACTCCTGCTTTAAACAACTTTAGTGCCTATTGTGCGGACAAGGAACTTAACCAGCACGAAAGTCCACCAATCACGACGGAGGAGGTAAAAGAGCCCTAGATGGTGCAAGGAATTATTCTGCACCGGGTCCGGATGGCATAAACAACTTCTGGTGGAAGAAATTCCCCAGTACCCATCCGCATTTGGCCAGAATCTTTGATTCGTGGCTTAATGGACACACACCAATTCCTGAATGGTTTGTAGAAGGCCGAACTATATTAATACCAAAAAGGGAGATCTAACGCAGCCAAAGAACTACAGACCAATCACTTGCCTTAATACCAGCTACAAGGCTTTTACTAGAATTTTGTATTCTAGAATACTGAGTGCAATTGATCCTATTCTCTCTGATATAGGGGAGCAACGAGGAGGAAAAAGAGGAATCAATGGTTGCAAGGAAAATCTCTTAATCGATAGATGCATCACACAAGACTCAATCCAATACAAACGCAACCTCAGTATGGCATGGATTGATTACAAAAAGCTTTTGATACAACATCGCATGAATTAATATTGCATCTGCTTAAAGATCTCAAGGTTCCTCCTAACCTGATTCGTTGCATCGAACAGCTGATGCCGCTCTGGAAATCTAAATTCTCCATAACATCTGGAGCACAAAAAATCATTACTGATCCCATAACATTTAAACGGGGCGTATTTCAGGGCGACTCACTGAGTCCTTTATTATTCTGTATATCGCTGCTTCCCGTATCCGTGTCTCTTCGGAAGACTCGGGGGTATTGCTGTGGACCACCAGGAAGAAGGGAGCGTAAGGTAACCCATCTGTTTTATATGGATGACCTGAAACTCTATGCAACTAGTGAGCGAGATCTACAACAGTCTCTCAAAGTGGTTCACGAATATACCAAAGATGTTGGCATGGAGTTCGGACTTGACAAATGTGCAAAACTTAGGCTGGTGAAGGGCCGAAATGGTAACGATTTAGAGGCTGATCAACTTGCTGACAGCGCGATTCTCCGTCCGCTTAGAAATAACGAAACGTATCGATATTTAGGTATCGACCAAAATCGTACTCAGGATGTTAAAGCTGTAAAGACCGAGCTGAGAAGCAATTACAGGCAACGCTTAAGGAAAATATGGAAATCCGAACTATCAGGATTGAATAAGGTTGCTGCAACCAACATGCTGGCAGTTCCTGTATTGCTTTATTCGTTTGGAGTAGTTAAGTGGACGCGAGAAGAGTTGCGCGAACTGGACGTTAGCACACGAAAAATGATGCATCTTCACCGCAGCATCCATCCCCGCTCATCAGTCTCCCGCATTTACCTCTCACGCCATCAGGGAGGTCGCGGCCTTTAAGCTTGGAGTGTATGCATGATCGTTTGGTTTTGAGTCTTGCTTGTCAGGTTGCCAAAAGCACGGATCCACTGCTGCAGTTAGTAAAAGAACATGAGATGGCCAATGTTGGAGCATTTTTGTTCAAGGCAGCCGAGCGAGCCGCGGAGAAATTCGGTCTCAGATTTGAAATAGATTCTAATGACGACCAGTCACTTATAAGACAGGAGTCTAGTGCTGTAACATCTGCAGTTAAAAGAGCCGAACAACGGATGCTCTTAGAAGATCACATCAATAAGCCGCAGCACGGAGTCTTTTACAGAAACATCAATAGACTCGATCTATCTCGAAAGCTTACGTTTGGGTTTTTGAAATCCGCCGAGCTTAAGTCTGAGACCGAAGGATTCTTACTAGCATGCCAAGATGGGGTGATAAACACATTGGTGTACCGAAGCCAATTTTCCAACGTTCTTGACACCGCATGTCGAGCCTGTCGACAGCAACCCGAAACCCTTATGCATCTATTGTCAGCTTGTCCAGTGCATGCTGTCAATAGCTACATCCATCGGCATAATGACGCTCTTCGGGTACTTTACTATCACCTGAGGCATTACTACGGCATCGATGAAACAGCAATACTGCCGTTTGCTCCCGGAGACATTGAGGCAGTAGTGGAAAATGACAACTGTCGCATATACTGGAACTACGCGTTCCCAACAACGCATCAAATTCAAGCAAATAAACCCGACATCGTTCTCCTTGATAAGACAAACCACACCATGTACGTAATAGAGTTCTCCGCCCCAGCGGAAACTAACATCGATATAAAAGAACGGGAGAAACGAGCCAAATATCAAGATCTTCTTGGCGAACTTCGGAGGCTCTATCCGGAGTATACCGTGCGATTGGTTGTCCTGATAATTGGCGTTTTGGGAGGCATGAAGAATAACATATTAAGGGAAATGAGGTACATTCCAGCATGTGAAAATACACCCGAACAACTGGTGATGAAGATGCAGAAATCTGTTGTCCTTGGATCCCTTCGTCTACTGAGGCAAGTGAATTTGGCCGAAGATCACTGACCGAGCGGACGCGAGGAGTGGTCTTCGATATGGATGGCCTTCCGCACGACGCCCTATGGGGTCGGAGCCATGGGATACGTCGTGTTGGATCTTTTAAAGAATAATAATAATAATAATAATAATAATAATAATAAGTTGGTTGTAAGGTTGCCAAAAGCACGGATCCACTGCTGCAGTTAGTAAAAGAACATGAGATGGCCAATGTTGGAGCATTTTTGTTCAAGGCAGCCGAGCGAGCCGCGGAGAAATTCGGTCTCAGATTTGGAATAGATTCTAATGACGACCAATCACTTATAAGACAGGAGTCTAGTGCTGTAACGGCTGCAGTTAAAAGAGCCGAACAACGGATGCTCTTAGAAGATCACATCAATAAGCCGCAGCACGGAGTCTTTTACAGAAACATCAATAGACTCGATCTATCTCGAAAGCTTACGTTTGGGTTTTTGAAATCCGCCGAGCTTAAGTCTGAGACCGAAGGATTCTTACTAGCATGCCAAGATGGAGTGATAAACACATTGGTGTACCGAAGCCAATTTTCCAACGTTCTTGACACCGCATGTCGAGCCTGTCGACAGCAACCCGAAACCCTTATGCATTTATTGTCAGCTTGTCCAGTGCATGCTGTCAATAGCTACATCCATCGGCATAATGACGCTCTTCGGGTACTTTACTATCACCTGAGGCATTACTACGGCATCGATGAAACAGCAATACTGCCGTTTGCTGCCGGAGACATTGAGGCAGTAGTGGAAAATGACAACTGTCGCATATACTGGAACTACGCGTTCCCAACAACACATCAAATTCAAGCGAATAAACCCGACATCGTTCTCCTTGATAAGACAAACCACACCATGTATGTAATAGAGTTCTCTCGCCCCAGCGGAAACTAACATCGATATAAAAGAACGGGAGAAACGGGCCAAATATCAAGATCTTCTTGGCGAACTTCGGAGGCTCTATCCGGAGTATACCGTGCGATTGGTTGTCCTGATAATTGGCGTTTTGGGAGGCATGAAGAATAACATATTAAGGGAAATGAGGTACATTCCAGCATGTGAAAATACACCCGAACAACTGGTGATGAAGATGCAGAAATCTGTTGTCCTTGGATCCCTTCGTCTACTGAGGCAAATGAATTTGGCCGAAGATCACTGACCGAGCGGACGTGAGGAGTGGTCTTCGATATGGATGGCCTTCCGCACGACGCCCTATGGGGTCGGAGCCATGGGATACGTCGTGTTGGATCTTTTAAAGAATAATAATAATAATACAAGTACCTACAGTTAAGTCTATTCCTGGACTTACTGAATCCATTTAGACTGCGTTCATAAATCTCGCACAAATTCAATTAAAATTAAGGCAATCATTTTTGAAAAAAAAACGGTGTAGTTGACCGTTTTTTTTATAAAAATCTTATAAAGAGCTTTAAGAAAATACCACATTAGGTACATCTAACTTTATTAGTTTTGGAAGTATGGCCATCCAAATCAGCCACACCTTTCAGTTCTCCTGGCAGGTACTTGTGCTCATCGAAAACGCCTGCCAATTTTATTTTAAACCTTATTATAAATAAACTAAATCCTAGAAAAATATCAAGCTTACATGGCCAAGTTTTTTTTTTGTTTTTTTAACTTTCAAAAATATACAGGGTGATGATTATGCACGGCTGATGCGTGCCAGGTGATGATTTTCGTACTTAGCATGCTATGATTCATCACTATACAAATTTTCAGCCTTACAGGTCTAACGTTGCTCGAGGGGTTCACTAGGTCTCCTACTATTAAGTCAATAAAAAAACTGCTAACTGATCTGTTTTGTATTTCCTACTGCAAAATTTTGGATAACAAATTTAAAAATCTATGAAAAACGACAATTTTGTCGTTGTGTATAGAAAATAAACATATAGTTCCATATATTTTAAAAAAACTTGTAAAAAGGAAAATGAATTCTTTGACAAACATGCAGGGTATTACATTAAAAAAACCCAACATTGGTCAATATTTCATACCAATAATGTTTAAAGAAATCTGACTACGCCACTGCATTCTACGAAAAAAATACATAAGAATCGGTTTTTACATTTTTGATACGTTATCAGCCAACGGAGACATAAGGGGTACCTGACAATGCAAAATGTTCAAAATCACCCTGTAGCTTAGAAACTAGAGTGCTATGACGGCTTTGTTCATGGCATCTTTCGTTTCACAAAAAAGTAGTTCAGGTTCGCGAAAACCGCAAGGCCCTATCTTTAATAATAACTGAGATACCCCGCTGTTGCAACAAAAATGGGACACCCTGTACAATGTTAGTTTTTAAATTGGACAAGTTGTATATATCATTATATTTTTGGATTTCTCAGAAAATTTTAAAGGTGTTAATGTATAATAGTCACCATATGCATATATCTTACTGTTGTATTAAAAACTATAAATGAAGATTGTACACTTTGAAACTAGGTCCCTCAATTTAAAGATCATATGTACCTGTGCGCCTGGACACAAGGTCCAGGAAAATTTTAAAGGTGTTAATGTATAATAGTCACCATATGCAATCATCATTCTTATGGTAAACCGCCCACTTCCTCCAAAAAACATTGGGCTATTATGTCGATAATACCACTTTTAAATAATAATTTTTAACGTTTAAAATAACAACTGTTTTATGGTATCATAGAAGCACAAGACGTTACTTTTATAAAGGCGAGTTTTCACTGGTCATTTTTAAAAAATAATTTTGTTATGATTTATATAAGTTACCATTAAATTAACCTCAGAACACTCATTTAATCAAAATAAAATATATTTTGCCTCTTCATTAAAACTCAAGAGAGGGGTCTTTTTTGTCGTCTTATAAAAACCTGTTGTTTTTACAACTTTAAACACCCTTAAAAACGAAGAATTTGCGGACTAATAAGATGATTCTACTAAAACAGTTTGGCACCACATTTACTAAACACTCTGTAAAATTTTAATATATGTAATTGTTGTAGCATCCCAAATAACCTTCAGTACTACTAGTTTCTTGGACTTCTATTATTGTCTTTATTTATTATTTTATGTTTATGTCACACTATTTTTGACTACATAAGGTTAATTTTTAAACAAAGAGTTAAGGTACCAACCCTACCCTAACGCGTAAAAATTACAGTTATATTTGTTTTTATTCGATAATATTAGTTATTATATGCAAAAACGATTTAAGTATTGCGATGTTTTGTAATTGGCCTCCTAGTCCTTGGTTGGTTTAAGGTAAAAAAAATAGTGTAATCTTATTCAGAAAGAAATGAATTACAATAAGAAACACCCAACCAACCAACCGATTTAACTTAAGAACGGCTTTTATGTTTTGGTGGAAGTTACAAAACATTGCACAATGCTGAAATGCTTAAGCACCCAAGATTTTTAGATATTTTGCGTATAGGTATTAATAAAATTTAAATGGGTTAATGACTTAAAATTACTAAGATTGTCCCACTGTCTAATTTATCTAATAAAATAATCAAACTGTTACTTATTATTAGATATGGATTTTATGGCTAACTAAATCGACTATATCAAAACCTGTATTTGAAAATTAAATTATCATTAAATTATAAAGAAGTACTAACAAATGTAAAACAATGTTCTGACAATAACATGTTAATAAGCGATATTTAATACAAATTCAATACGTTTTTGGTGTTAAGGTGTGCTAACACTATTTGAGTTTGATGTCATAATAGGAACGTGGTAATCATCTCATCAATATAATAAATATCAAATAAACAAAAAAAAACATTTTTTTACAGTAGTGGTTAAAAGTAAAGAAACTTTTAATAAAAAAAAATATTGGTAATCATCAGGAAGTATGTATATGACTTTTGGTAGTTTAGTGTAATACATTAATGCAATGTTAAAAATAAGTATACATTAAATAAATGAAAAAACCTTTTATAAAAAAAAAACATTTCAAATATTAAACGGCCAAGAGTAGAGATAAAGTTAATCTTACTCCCTTAAGCTATTGCATATACTTAAAGTCAAGTCAATATGTGGTAGTAAAAACCATCGTTTTTATTAACCTCTGGACATTTTTGTGTTATTAACTTCAATAAATCTTTTTTCCACTGAATATTTTTTGACATCTAGCTCCAACTGTTTCTATATATTTTCTCTAGGATTTAATTCAGGACTTTGAGCCGGTCATGCTAAAAAAAAGTTGGTCAGACAGATTTTTTTTTATAATTTTTGCAGTAGGTATGCTTAGGATCGTTATCCTGTTAGAATTTTGGATGAGGTCACGTTATCACTTAAAAACGGTTGAAAATAGACACCATTTAAAACGTCGTGTATCAGTTAATAAAAAAATAAAACGATGGGACTCCCAGAAAGTAGTAATAATAAAAATATAACACTGTCTACCAACTTCGAAGTTGTCACCATGCCATTGACACATCAAAGAATAATTTTAAAGTATACTATAACACATAACAAAGATATCCCCAAAAATTATATGTTCCCGTATGATGAAAAAAACTGCAACTTTATGTCAAAATTTCAACAATTTTACAAAATAATTCTAAGTATACTGTAAAAGTTATTAAAGATTTTCTTTTGGGTGAGCAACTTATTTTAATAGTATGGCCGACTTAATGTCCCAGCTTAAGTTCTAGAAAATTTTTAATTAGGAACAATTGGAGCTGGATGTCAGACGTTACAATGCCGAAAATTTTAAAAATAAAGAAAGACTGTTTCACGAATTTTACCTATTTCAGTAGAAAATATCAGAAATTGTGGTATTGACTTCAATAAGTCAATACCAAAAGGATGTCCAAATGTTATTTAAAAACAATGGTTTTACTACTAAATATTGACTTGACTTAAAATGTACAGGGTGTCCAAGAATATGTAGGAAATCTCTTGAATTCATAGAACACATGAAAATAATGTGACAAGTTCCTATAATTTTTGTTCCTAAATCCCCTCTTTACAGAGATATGTGCCCTTAAAGTACGTCACTAAAAATAAGTTTTTCTTGAATAACTTTTATAGTACCTACTTGGTATGATAAAATAGTTTTTTAATATGATAAATACTGGTTAGGACTCCTTAAAATGGCGTCCTTGTACAACCCTTACACAATCTGTATCTGTATAATACAGACATTAAAATATAATTTTTAAATAGCTTAAACCATTGCTAAAAAAGATACTCTTGTCTGATATTGATAAAGTAAAGCGTTATCGAGAAAAACAACTTTTTAATTAAATAGTGTTGTACTTAATAATTTAGTCTTTCGGTTTGTCAAAGGATCTCTCTTATGTTATACATTCCCTAGCTTTAATTATTAAAGATTATGGGACCCCCACAAATCTGCAACAATATTTTTTAGTGTCGTAAAAATAAAAAAAAATATTTTTGATAAATTTTTTAGTACCATTTGCAACAGAATAACCTAATGTTTTTTACATGTCCCCACTAAACAAAAACTTGTTTTTGTAAATTTATTGACATCGAATAGAAGTACCTTTTCTTTGGCTAAGGGTTTAGGCTATCCAAAAATACTATTTTTATTTCTTTGTTATACAAGGTATAAAAATAATTAACACTAATGTGTAAAGGTTAGTCCGCCTCTGGAGCACTAATGAAGGTAAAAGATGCTATTTTAAGAGTTCCAGCTTGCCTTTATCATATTTAAAAAATATTTTATTATACCAAGTACTGTAAAAGTTATTTAGAAAAACTCATTTTCAGCGGCGTCCTTTAAGGGTACATATCTCTGTAAAGAGGGGCTTTAGGAAAAAAATTATGGCAACTTGTCACATTATTTTCATGTATTCTATTTGAATCCAAGAGATTGCCCACATACTCTTGGACACCATGTATATAATACCTTATAAGTTTTTCTACTTTTGGCCGGTAATTATCTGAAATTTTGTAATTTTTTTAAATTAGGAAGCAGTTTCATACAATGTTTATTTTTACCATAACATTACTGTATTACTCGAGATTACATAAAGTCATAGACCATAGACTTTCTGATGATTAGTATCTTAAAAAATAAATAAAAAGTTTCTCTACTTTTGAACGCTAATGTATGTAATTATGGGACCCTTGAGCTTCAGAAGTAATTCTTAAAAATTGAAATTTAATTTTCTATTTTTTTAAGTTACGTTTATTTAATTTTTCTTTTACTTATTACTTTTTTAAATTAAGCTCTAAGGCGTAAGAGAGTTTACGTTATTTCTTTAGTTAGCGTTCTCTTTCTAACTATTTTTTATTAAGTAAAAAAGCGTTTGGTTCTAAAAAATTAAACTGATTTAGATAACACTTTGGGGCAAGATCTATTTAAAAATGCTTTAATAAACAGCAAATCATATAATGCTAGATTATGAATATTTTTAAAAAACTTCTAACACTAGTTCACAAAGCAAAAAAAAAAAACGACTACAGATATCACAGGTATACAGGGTAGTATAAAGCATTCTGAATATAAATGTAATAATTAAAAAAAAAGTTTCCGGTGATATTTTGTATTATATAGGGTTAATCAGGTATTTTTATTTCACACGCACACTTGGTTATTTTAAGCCCAACATTGTTGGTACTTTGTGGTTGAGGTGCCAATTCTCACTAAATTGTTGTGATTTTTATTAGATCCAGTTGCGTCTTAAGCTGCACCTAAACCAATATTTCTGACAAAAAAATTGTACGCCACCGGCTTTCGGGCATTTTTATGTTTTATTTAAAAATATCGTAAATATTTAAACTAAAACAGTTTTGTCTCCTGTTTTTTTCGTACCTTGCTTTGGTTTTGAGAATTTTTTTATTGCATACAGACCTAGACCCTGGACCAACCAAGAAACATAAATAACATTTTAAAAACACTTTATTTAGTAATGCTTGTTGGTTTGGATGATATTGCTGTTTAATTATTTGTTGGTCTTATAACACAATTATTTGCAATATAAAAATAATTTTCAAAAAACAAAAAAAATTCTTATGTGTATTATGTGGTTCAGGGGTATACAATATACCAGTTTTTTTTCGTTCACTAAGCGAGATAAAAAAACTACTAAAAGGAAAACACGTTATCACTTGTTTGCCTAATTAAAAAAAAAAACATACAAAATTCTTTTTGTTAAAAATATTATACAGGTCCCACTTGAGACTGCACTGAACTTAATTAATTAAATCTTGTTACGGCTAAATAAGCCTCTTAAGTATTTTATGCTTTATTTTATTTTTGGGAGATTACGTTAAAAATATTAGCTAATTTCTTTAGAATAATATAAAAAGTGTAATAAATATTTTAGGAAAATTAAAACTTTTATATACTATAAAGGACTATTTTGTCCTTGCACAATATAATAAAAGTTAAGATCAGTTTAAAAGAAATAAAATAAAGAAATATTTACTATAAAGTTACTTACGATATAAATATTTAAAACTCTAAACAAAGGTTCATTAGCTCTCGGTTAAAATTATTTTAATCCAATAAAATAAGATCTTAACAGATTTCAAGAGCTTAACAAAAATGAAGAGCTAATGCACTTTTTTGAATTTTGTTTAAGCCCCTTAAGGCTTTAAACAATCCTGCCGAATTTTAAAAAATTATATAAAAAAATTAAGATATTTTATAACATTTTGTGTCTTGTATTTGTATTTTAGCTCGGAAATACAACCAAAATGTTGTTACCGCAATTAGGAAACATCCTGTGTAACATTCATATTATACCAAGTTTTCTCATTGGTATAGTACATTTTTACTATAAGGGAAATATTACTTTTTGGTCAAATACTTTTAATGTTAAACAACTACCCAAAAAGGCATATTATATCTAATTAAAAAAATACTAAAACATTATTCATTATTGCTAAGCTTTTTTAGGATACACATTATTAACAGATAGGAATTAATACGATAAAAACTTTAAATTACTAAGATATTCCATTCTCCTATTATTTAATTTATCTCATGAAATATCAAATCGTATATTATTAGGTGCCTACTGTATCTTAGACCAACCAACCTATATTTTCCTTAAAAATTATCATTTAATTATAAAGCAGCACAAAACCGTAAATAATCTTATAATAACACCTTACGTGGTGTTATTTTAAATATATTTTATAAATTTCTGTTGTTTAAAATGGGGTGTAAATTTTGCGCATTTTATTACATTAGCTGTAAAAAGAAAATTGAAGAATTTGTACTTTTAGAATATATTTTATTTTAATAAAATCGCCACCATGACATCTTGAGGCCAGCCGCGCACTGGCAACTTTTTACTCCCGGCAACTAAAAAATACCTCTCGACTTATTTTAAAGACGATTCAAACCCAATACTGTTTTTGTTTTTGCTGTTTTAAAAAAAAGCATTTATTACTGCTGTCTTAGTGAAATTCATGGAAAAAAAGCAACACCCTAGTAGACAAGTGCCCAAAACACAAATTTATCAGCCACTTTTTGGTTGAGCATATTTTATGTTGGTCCACAAAAAAGCTGCTAGTGGGCGGTTAGCCTAAGGTTTCTATTTAAATGTGAAAATTTAAAAAATAATAATAAAAGTCATGTTCCAGTAAATTGTAACATTTCTTATAAAAACTCCAATTATAAAAGCTCTAAACTTTAATTAAACAAAAAAAAACTAAAATACATTTTCCCCTTTAGTCATACAATGCGCACATGGCAGCTCAAGTCACTTCCAAAAGTTTATTTATAACAATATTATCTAGACTTACGAATTTTCTTTTTCCCCTTCATTAATCTGTTTAAATTACCAAAAATTAAGGCTAGGTAATTATCTTTATTTAATAATTAAAAAAAACTTTATTTTATTTAACGTTTTTGGAAAGGTTTTTTGAGATTCTTACAATGTTTTAGTTTCTATAATTTTTATTTATATTCGACCCCAAACCTCCAAAAACCTACGGACTCTCAAATCTTAAATAATGACTGTCAACATGGTATCTAATATAAAATAAAATATATTTTAAATTTAGTAAATTTCTTACACATAGAATACATATTGCATTGCTATCAAAATTCATCTATTATAGTTTTAGATGGTTATCTCAGACTAGTTTATTAACCTTCAAAATTCAAATCATTGGTTTGTAAATAATAATGTGCAAACCATGCAAAAATAAAAAAATACTAAATTTGCTGATTTACTTTTTGGACCGCCGCGTGGTCTATAAATGCTTTAGTTAATATAAAATCTTTATAATGAAAAAGTTACAATAAAACAATTAATATATTAGAGGATCAATTTTTGATTTTTAACCTTTTCAGTATTTTAACAAAATGTATTGTATCCCATTAGACCGGAGTCTTTAAAAAAGTAAAAAGTGAAAAAAAATTATAGTAGGATGAAACCCACTGAAAAAGGTAGAAAAACTCGATCCGAGGTCGGGAAGGGGCGAGGAGGGGGGGTTAAAGTGTAAAATACGTTTTTCCAGATTTTCGTCCAAACTACAAGCTTAATGGAAAAAGTTAAATTGCAAAGTTGTAGGCAATGTAAAGATTTACAACTTTTGTATTTAGCTTTTTTACATAACCTTACAGTTTATGTGAAAATTTAAAAAAATACAAGTTTTTGATTTTTTTATCTTTTACAAAAAAAATATATTTTTTTACGAAATTTGGTGAAAACGTACCTTTATTTGTCCCAAATATCCTGTAAGTTTTTGGTTCTAAAATATTTATTTACCTTACACTTTTCGATCGATTTTTCACGTGTCCAAACATCGGCATTTTCCAAAAAGTCGAATATTGTTTTGTTCGTTAAAATCTCTACTTTCTAATGGTGTAAAAAACTATACATGTGCTCAGAAAACGCAAAAATTTGGATCCGATTTTTAAAATCATTATTAGACAAGGATCGATAATTTTTGAAACAAAAAAAATTATAGAAAGATGAAACCCATTGAAAAATATAGAGAAAATAAAAAAATAAAAGGAAAAATAAAATACAGGCAATCAAGTGAAAGGGGGTGAGTTTTTAAGAGTAATGAACGGTTTTTGTCGATTTACGGAAAACATAACTAGTCCTATGGAAATTCATTTCCTGAGAAACTTTAATATGTGGTAATGTATATTTTTTTACACCATCGGAAAGTAGAGATTTTAACGAACAAAAAGCTTACCGACTTTTTGATAATGCCGATATTCTGACACGTGAATTTTCGATTGAAAATAAGGGTACTTTTTCAATATTAAGTAAAAAAATGTATAAAAATAAATATTTTAAAACCAAAAAGTTACACTAAATTAAGGACAAATAAAGGTACGTTTTAACCAAATTTTGTAAAAAGATACTTAATTGTTTTTGTAAAAGTTAAAATAAAAAAACCGAAATCATGGTTTTGGTAAATTTTTCACATAATTTGTGAGGTTATGTAAAAAAGCTAAATACAAACGTTGTGCATTTTTACATTGCTTACAACTTTGCAATTAAACATTTTTTTATTAAGCTTTTTGTTTTGGAAAAGCAGTGTTTTACACTTTAACCCCCCTCCTCCCCCTTTCCTGACCTCAGATCGAATGGAATTTATTTTTCCTATAAATTTTGTTATAATTTCTACCTTTTACAATGGGTCTATTATGCTATATTTATATTAATTTTTTTTCGTTGGAAAAATTATCTACCCTGGTCAACACAGGGAACGTTTGGCTATTCTAATTTTGGTTTATTTAACGGTAATTGGATTACGTGGAATGTTTGGCTGTGTGTAGTTAGTCAGTCTGTGTGTGGTCAATTCTCTGGTGACCATAACAACAGAACGCAAAGTAGAGTTAACCAGACTTGAATAAAAATTGTTTAGGTAAATTTACAGTTTTTTTTAGTTGTTTGCGGTATGCGTATCCATTAATCCACATATTTAGAATTAAAATTTAATAAAATAATAACTTTATCAGAACACGACTCCTAAATGTAACTTAATGTGTTATTAAAATTGATTTCTTAAAATTTCCATACTGACAGATTTTATAAGTAATTTGCGTATATTTATTAAACTTAGTAAGATAATAAAATCAAAAACCTTATTATAAAAACACAAATCAATAAAAGAGCAATACATTAGTTATTGTTAACAAAACAAGATACAGGGTCTTGCCGAAAATTAAGAAAATTTAAGGGCAGATTCCACATCACAAAATATAAAGAAAAATTTATATAAACATGGGAGAAAATTTTTTGTTCTCAAGATACAGGGTGTTAAACTTTTTAGAAAAGTGAATAATTTTAAACATACTTATTTCAGTAAAAAAGAATATTAACATTGCCAAATTAAAACAAAATTGGGGAAAGAAAATGTAAAATATTTTAAAAAAAATTATCTAAACTTTTTTCATATTTCCAGTGGTTGAATCTGCCCTTACACTTTTCTTACAACATTCTGTAAGGCTCTCTATATAAACAGTCCAAGGATATTAATTATATTAAGATATTTTTAAAAATGCGATTATTTATAGGTCTGTGATAGTCCATACATTTTAACTGCTTAATATAACTTTGAAAAAAACCTACTAAACTCAAAGAAAGAAATCATATAACCTACAAAAGCAAACTAAAACATATAATTTGTAAGCTAGCTCAAAAGGAACTTTTAAGACTAGAAACAATAATGCAAGGGTTATTTTAATTAGTTGTAGTTTAAGATGTTAAAACAAAAAAACCTGTTTTGTGTAAATGTTGCTCTAGTATTGCTTAAGATTTTTAGTGCACTTTTTATGATCACCGTTAATTTGTTTTTGTTTTGGTGCATCCAACTTTTTTAATTAAAATATTTTACGATATCGTATAGTAGCTTTAAACTGTTCATATATATAATATAAAAATAAATAAAATAAATAACTAAACTTTATTTAATATAGCAATAGATTACCAACCTAATTTATTTTATTTACCTTCTTTGGGTATTTATCTTAAGGATTTAAATTTTAATTTATGTTTTAATAGTTCTCCTTTTAAACTTAATATTGGAAACAAAAACGTCTTTATCCTTTATTAACAAGTCATTTTGTTATAATTAAAAAAAAACGCATTAACCAAGTTTTGTAAATAAGTGCTTTTCCATGATATACTAATATTTTATAACTTTTATTTTTTTTGATAATAAATAAATGAATAATTTTAAATAAATAAAAAAAAGGTTGCATCTTAAAGTACTTTTTAATTTGATAAGATGTTTGGGGGCTACCCGAGAAAATATCGTACCATAAAAATAAAGGATGTCTGGTATGTACCCCTAATCTCCTGGACGTGTATATAAGAGGTCAAAAAATATAAGTCCTTTATATAAAATGTTTTCATAAAGTGCCTCCTAACGAAGATACAGGGCTTTAAAAGCGTACCTGGTAATTAGCATTTCCTATTCTTACTTTAATGCCACAGGGTATATTTTTACAAGATTAAGGGGCGCATATTGGGGACAGGTACCATCTTCTGACGTTAAGACCTGTACTTCATTACTATCTAGTAGCCAAAAGCGAACTAGCCGCAATACATATTCTTTAAAAAATTGATTAGAAGTTGTCATATCGAGCTCTAAATACCATTTTATACCCTGTACAATTTGCTTAAAAATGCGTTTCCTTTATTTCCTTAATTAATTATATATCAATGTTTATTTAAAAGATTTAAAAAAAACTTTAATCTAACAAGACAATCCTGTTTGCAGTTATATATGTATATACCGGGTGTTTCTCACAGGTGTATCGTCATTTTACATAATTTTGGATTGGTTGATCTATTCGATTGTTTTCTATTACTTCCGGTTTACCCGAAAATGACTGCTACTTTCAAATTTTAAATGGAACTACCGGAAATTTTTATCTTATCTCGGTAAAATATGACATTCTGAATACAATAACACCTAACATGTCATTTCTGCTGTCAAAAATTTGTTGTTTAAAATTGTATTCTAAAATGTTGTGATTAAACCAAAACGGTTTATTTTATGTTAAGTAGCCAAGAAAAAATAAATTTAATCGTCTTTCGGTTTTTCGACTTCTCAGGGCACAGTCAAAAGTTTGCAAAATCCTATTTA
This sequence comes from Listronotus bonariensis, assembly GCA_014170235.1. Taxonomy (NCBI): domain Eukaryota; kingdom Metazoa; phylum Arthropoda; class Insecta; order Coleoptera; family Curculionidae; genus Listronotus; species Listronotus bonariensis. The sequence continues at coordinate 218,374 of JACEGR010000622.1, forward strand.
TGGTCGTACCTCCCTTTTTTAAATTAAACGATGGTGGCTCGTTAGCATATCCTAAAAGATCATTTTATCCCAAATTATTTGTTACCATATAGGAGGTATTTCGAAAAGGGTTTGTATCCAAAAATCATGTAATGAAATGTTTCTAATCCAAGCATTATACTAAATAATAATAATATCGACAACATTTTGAATTTATTATGTGTTCTGCAGAAAAAGTCTACCTGAAAAAACGGCCTTGGTGGTACCAAATTATTCGGAATAAATGCTCCTTAAAGATATGCTAACGAGCCAGTCTCGTTCAATATAAAAATAGGGAGTTATGGGCAGAAATTGGATTTTACAACTTTTGACTCCGCCTTGAGAAGTGGTAAAAACCAAAGACGATAAATTCATTTTTCCATGGCAACTTGACTTAAACCGTTTTAGCTTAATCATGACGCTCTAGATTGGCATTTTACAAAAATAAATTTTTGACAGCAGAAATGTCAAAAAATTACACATTAGTTGTCATTGTATTCAGAACATCATATTCTATCAAAATAAGATAAAATATACTGGTGGGGCCATTTAAAATTTAAAAGTAACAGTCATTTCCGGTTAAACCAGAAGTCATACAAAACAAGTGAATAAATCAACCAATCCAAATGAGTATTTTTAGACATCTTATATTAAACTTCCAAATAAAAAATGGAATATATTGTTTTATGTTTGTTATAAATACTTACTTGGTATACCACAAATTGTCACCCATTTACAACTATATAGATAATAAGAACCATGAGCTAAATAACATTAACGCTTTTGGTATTGGCTTTTTAAAATAATAAATATACAATATAAATCATTTTCATATTACCAATTTTATCTTAATGAAAGCCTTTCTAATTAGATAACATACAAAAATTTAATTTATTGGCATTATTGGCTTAACATCTTAGCTAGGATATCATTTGGTACCAATATCTAAATCGAAATCTAATCCGTTTTTAATATGTAAAAAGCTAAAAGTATCCGGTAATCTCTTGTTATTCGATTTAAGATTTGCGCCAAAATTTAATCCCATTAACTCGTTACGAATACTTACAAATTTTTTAACTTACATGTGGAAATATAATAAGATTTTAATTTTTATAAATTACATAAATTTTTGTATACGATGATTGCAACCAAATTCAATAAGATTTATGTTTACGTTTAGTAAACATCTAAACACTGAGGTAATTGTCTTTCTTGCCTTTAATAATTAAACATTTCTTGAATTGTAGAGAAGAATTCAACTGATTTGTCACGCGTTATTTTATTCAGTATTAAAATTTTGTTGTTAAAATAAATAATCTGTAAAATTATAAGAATAATGATATTTTTATTAATTGCTTTATGAATTTTACTTCAAAATTTCCGCCCCAACAGCATCGCGACCTGGCGCCTTGCACCAATTCAACCACCGGGTAGGCACTGCCCTGACAGTACCTAAAAAAATATTTAAAACGGCAAGATGGGTTAGTTTTATCCTGAAATATTACATTTAAAACTCTTATATACTCATGAATATAAAACTAAAATAATTACGTTAAAGAGCCCCACGTTGGGCGCCATTTTTCAGTATGTTCGTTTGTACTGAACGTACTTTACGATGAAAATGCAGTAGCCCAGGGTCGATACCTGAATAGTAGTTTAATAAAATATGTGTCCAAACTTAAGTTAAAACTTATACAAAAAAAAAAATAAAAACTAAGAGTCTTATGATTGATTAAAAAGTAATTATAATACCTATTTATATATAGTAGATGTAGGTTTGTATATATTAGAATTATTAGAATATTTATAATATTAATAATATTATATTTATCATAATAATTAAAAAATTATTTGTTTAATTGATTTTTAATGTTAAGAATCTCTTAGCATTGTATTTTTGTAAAATACAAAAGTGATTTTTTAAAAATCAGCCTGCAAAACTAAACTTTTAATTTCTTACACCATTTTTTTCTTAGGACTTGGACTTAAAGATTCACGAAAATGATTAGAATGATATTAATAAATTAATAAAGTATAATATTAAAAAACCTTTTAAATTAATATATAAAAATGGTTATTTTAAATTAAGTACCTAGTATTCAAACAATATAAAGATACATAATAAAATTGTTATGTTACACTTTTTCTGCGTCGTTTGGATTTAAAATAGATAAATCAAAACCGCACATTTTTAAGTGCCTAGCATAGTAAATCCTGTTTTACTATTGAGAATATATAGTTCTGGTGGCTCTATAAAGATACAAAAACTTAGTTTAGATATTAAAATCTTTGTTATTTAAGTTACAAACTTTATTACCTTTAGTGCATTGCCAAACAAACAATCATTTTAATTTTTAATTTATTAAAATTAAATATATTTCGGGTTAAAGATAACTAATTTATATAAAAAATGGTCCATTTAACATGGTCTAATTAAACTTTGGCAGGTAATTTTACATATTCATTAATATTTTATGGCTGTGCAATTAAACGTCAACATATAAATCTCTACTCCCTGTGCATTGTTTAATCATGTGAAGGACAATATTTTTATTAATTTATTTATTTGTTGTGGTAAGTTTAAAATCTAAAATTAAAAACTAGTTTTCTTAGTTTTGGCTGCCAATTTTAACATGGTTATTTAGGGCTACTAAAATTTATAAATTTAGGGACAATATTCTACAATCCTTTTCTCGGTAACTAATCGCAGATCTCAAAATTAACTATTTTTTTCTTCAAAAACTGTTTATTTACCCCACATCATTTTTATTACACAATTTATTACACCAGCCTCTCTTTGCCTTTTTGAAAACTCTAAGATGGTAGTTCTGATAGACACAAAAGCATAAAAAATAAGTAAGAATACTTACTTACACATTAACCTAACATTTTGAATCTGGTACAAATTCAACACTGTATTACTAAAAATAATACTTTCTGTTTTTAATTTGTTGCATGGAATAAAATCAACGTGTTATAACTGAAAATTAGTAATAGTAATAATTTTTTACCTGTATAAGACACAGTGACTAAACCAGAATAACACAACAAACTATCCACACTACTATCCAGAGCTTAAAACTACCGAAACCTATATCCAGCACTAAATTAACACCAATGATAAATTTGGAATGCACGGCGATCTAAATTTAACTCGTTACGTCACAGGTCACAGATGAAGTGTGTCGCGGAAAATGGCTTTTTCAAATTATTATTATTTTTAAGTTAGAAAAACCTTAAGTGACGTTACTCTCGCGTCTGAATCACCGCAGCAACTGCCGTTTTCAAACGAGTTTTTAGACTTCCTATTTAGAAAGCTTCTCTGGGCGTTACAAAAGGAGGGTTACCAAGGCAGCAGAGGCGTGGTCAACCATTAAAACTAACCAATGGAAAACTAGTCTTTGAATTAATGTTTTTCATGTATTTGTTACTTCAGGTGCTAATTTTCTATTATCTGCTTCTTGTAATGCCTTAGCTGGTGTAATATCTTCAGGCAAACTGTAAATGAGAAGTAGACAGGAAGTTCTTATTTATGGAAACATGTTTTTTTTTAATTGATCATTATTTTCTTATTAATGTAAGACGGTTTTTTTTGTACTTATATAGTTACAATATTACCTATTCATTTTTTTTTTTAAAGAAAATTAAAATAGGTAAAGTGCGATCAGCGCCCCGAAATAAAACTACTCTACATCTTATTTGATTTTTAATCGAAAAAATAAACCCCTGGTATAAATGTCCATATGAATTGTGTGAAAATTATAAAAAGGACATTATAAAAATACATAACGTGGTGGAAAGTATTTATATTTTTTTACAAAGTCGTATAAAGAAGAGTTAAATCATTTCTCGAGACAGTAATGAAACTTTTCACCGAAGTTCGTATACTGTTTTCCTAACAACCATAGTTTCTGCGCGTACACGTATGATATATATCTAAAATTTTAGGCAACCTGTCAATTTGGAAAATTTTTGTACCTACTATTGCGCCGATTAATGAAAGTAATCGTTCTCCTGTGAGACGAAAGTAAAACTAAAAAAGGTACTTACAAACTTAAACCTAAGTCGCCATGTCAACATTACATATTTACATGGTTGTAAATTAAATAATTGCTTTTTGTATTAGATCTACCTATAAGTTAGGCCATCATATAAAACAAGTTAGCCCAGGTACTGACTTTGGACTAATTTTTCTCGTTACATACATAGATTAGTGGTAAGTTGAACATAATAAAAAGTGGCGCCCAGCGTGGGGCTCTATCATGTAAATTATTTAAGCACTATTATCTTTAATGTAAATTTTACAAATTTTTAATATAAAATGTAAAGGTAAAACCATTGCGTCTTGTATTTTGCAATAATTTTATTATTTTACTAGGTTAAGCTTATTGAAATTTCTTTTTATATTAGTTTTAACCATAGTTTTAGCAAACAAATCATATTATTAATTATTTATACGTTATAGTTCAGACATCAAAGCATCAACTATGCAAAAACTCTTTTACATTACGTACATAAATCAGTGAAAATTATTGAACATAATAAAAATAAACGTTAAGTATGGGCCCCCTAATGTAAATTATTTTACCTAGTCCTATTTTTACTTAATTAACTTCAAATGTTAATTATAAAATGTCAAGTTAAAACAATTGCTTCTTGTCGTTTTAAGTAATCCTATTATTTTTCTGTATTTAGTTTTTTGAACTTAGTTTTTAAATTTGTTCTAACAATGATTCATGATTCCACAAAATATTCATAAAAAATACGTTAAGCCAGGCATCGAGGCACCTACTATGGACCTACTTTTCACATTAGCCAGTGGCGTAGCCACAGGGGGCGAAGGAGGGCGAAGGAGGGCGAAGGAGGGCGAAGGAGGGCGAAGGAGGGCGGTCGTCCCGCCCGCCCCGATGTCTTGGCGCCCCTTGCAAAAAAATCGTAGAAAATCCATTTGATTTTTATATGTATCTTTTTTACAGGACAAAACAACAGCTATTAATAACATTAAACACAACAAACTAAAATTACACGGTCAGTTGATGCCCACATTAAAATTAGCAATAGCAAAATATTTATATTCAATAGAGTACCTAGTTTACATTACTACCCAATGGAAAAGAGGTTTTAATAAATCATTAGTTTAATATTTTTATATAAAGGAATAACAATGGAACTACCAAAAATAAAATGCTTTATTACGTGTAGTCTTCGGTTAAATTTAATATTGCTTAGGTATTATTAGACAATCTTTAAAAAAAAAAAACAATCTAATCAGGTACCGTTAAAAAAAATTACAAAAAAAAGCTGTTATTTTGTCCAGGGACGCTGTCTAACCAGCAAGATATTAGTTCGTTTTTAAAAGCGGGGTACGCAAAAATTGAATCTGGTATATTTAGGCGGTTATTGAAAACAAAACATTGTACTTATGTAAAAATAAAGGCGCCCCAAACAGTGGCGCAGCTGGGGCAGCAGGGGCCCGGGGACAAAAAAATAAATTAAGACCCCTAAAAATTTGAAGACGAAAAAAATGGTCTTAAGTACTTTTTACCTCTTTTACTATATTCTTTATGTATCTTTTATTCATACTCACCAAGAGTAACCAGACCTTAAAACATTCGAAGAGCAAAAAAAAGTCTCCCACTTATTTTTCTCGTTTTCTTTTAGTATTTCTTAACTTACCCCGAATGCCCTTTTTCAACCTTCAAGGGGCTTCCTAAGCTCGGGGGCCCTGGGGCCTTGCCCCATCACCTCGCCCCATAGTAGCTATGCCACTGGCCCCTAAAGAACTTTTCCTCTCCCGCCCGTAAACCCTGGCTACGCCACTGACATTAGCAGCAGCGTGGGGCCCTATAATGTAAATTATTTTAACTACTTTCATTTAATGTAAATTGTACCAATTTTTAATTAAAGAAAATTAAGAAAGTATATAAAGAATGTAATTATTTACCACCGGTTTAATCTAAAATTTCGGTGAAAACTAAGTATTAAAATTAAAAAAAAACCCTATTTTAAAATGCATAGTCAATATAGTGATAAACAAATATAACATGTTTTTGTATAGCAGCGCTCAAAATTGTCAGGTTTCTAGTACATTTTTAATATATTTAACTTTGAGAATTTTTACCCTATGCATTTTTTGTTGTAACAATAGGACATAGATATATTCTGAGTAACTTTTATCTCCTGCTACCTCTATTTCTATTAATCTGTACCCTTAATGGGCATACACACAGTCAGTCAGACCTTCGAGCCTAAACTGAAAGGAGGCCCGCGAGTAAGTGCGAACGTCTGTATACTAAACTTACGGCGCATTCCTACAAACATCACAGTATCTATTATGCTGATGCGTCCAGACTTGGAACAATTCGCCGCACCGAATAATACGCTACATAGCCCCACATAGCGTGGACGCCTACGTGAACGGAATTTACGTCGTTCCAAGGGCTTGGGGAATGATTCCGCGTTGATTCAGAGCGTGTCTGTTTTTTGCATCATAGGAGCCCGCAAATAGGTTGGTTTGTTTAGATGGATGTTAGGCAAAATGTTGCAAGTCTGGACGCAGCTTTAGTCTTACTCGCAGGCTCTCTTGTGCCTACTTTCAGGTCGGCTCGAAGAAATGCCTCACTGTTTGTATGCCTATTTCAGTTTAGTGTGAAGATAACTACTACCTGGCCTTTTTAATACTAATTTGGCATTATACCCCATACCACCCAAATCTACAGTACATAAATTTTATCAAAGTTTTTAAATATTTTTAAATATGCATTTTAAAACATCATTATTATTATTATTATTATTTAATTTATTATAGTTTATCAGCAACACAATACACTACAATATACAGGGTGTCCAATAACTCTAACAATAAACTTTAAGGGGTGTATTTACATTAAAAAATTAGAAAAAAACTTCGTATTAACATTTATCATATGCTAAACGTCTTAGTTCTGGTTAGAATTTGAACTACGTTAAAAATTTAAAAAAATATATACAGGGTGTTTTCTAAGTACGGTACGAAACTTAGGGGGTAATTGCTTTGGTCTTTTTCTAAAAAAAGTGCTTGCCCCCCTCCTTTCATGCAACATCGTTTTTAACCGATTGTTTTTTACCTTAACACAACTAATTGCAAATATTGTCGTTTAATGATGATTATGATGATGAGGGGTCGGCATACCCCTCGGGAAGTTGATGGAACTTTTTAGTTTCTTGTATTTTGTTCGTATCTCCCTTTGTATTCGAGAAAAAAATTGTAGCCACTAAACAGGATAAAATAAAATCCAAAATTAAAAAAAAATTGATCTTAGTAAATAGAAAAAATTACGATTTTTGGTAAAATACACAACTTTTTATTAATTTTATGGCAAATAATTGTGTTATTTTTATTTATGCTTTTTATATCATACTGTCTCTGGGTACTTTTTAGAAGAAATTAAAGTAGTTTTAATATTTCTTTTCGAAAACGAAGGTAGATACAAAAAAACACAAGGCACTAAAAAGTTGAACTGTTAATGGCTTAATCAGAAAAAAATATGAAAGCTTTATCAAAACTCAGTGGCGTACTTTTTTTCACAATGATATTGACTGTGGTGCCCACTAAGATGTCATGTGACCCAATAATCCTAATCTAGACAAAGCTTTACAAGCGCCTGATTACATTAAATAAGTGTCTTAAATTTTATACAAATCGGTTAAAGGGTGTCTACTATATTTAAAAGATACCGACTTGTTTTTAAACTTTAACGCCCTGTATCTCAGAATGGAAGCAAGTCCAGACATATGTTTATGGAAACTTTTTTTATAAAAAGACATAGGAAAGCAATCCCTTAAGTTTCGTACCGTAGTTAGAAAACACCCTGTATATATTTTTATGTCAACTGTTACACTAACCAATTTCAATATTTTAAAACAATTTTGAAGACATATTCTATGCATCAAAAGACATTTATAAACATACAAGAAAAAAGTTACATCAGTGTCGTCCATGGGCAATATTTTTACAGGAAAAAAATGTTACGGCCCTACTTTTGATAAAATAATGAAAAAATTTAATGCCCGTTTAATTTGCAACAAATTTGATCCCTTGGCTTTTTTTTTTAATTTGATGTACAGGGTGGGCCAAATTCGACGCTTTTGATAGGAAACTAATGTTTCTGTACGTTTTACAAAAAAACTGACCCCCATTTACGAGGCTTAAATTTCAAGCCAAATTTACTCGTGAAAACCGCAATTCGCTATCTTGCGTTGTTAACTTGCTACAGCGTGTTTTCTAATTTCTTGCGTTTTCTTTAATTCTTTATAACTTTTTTATTTTAAAATATTTTTCAATTCTGTGAAAACATTTTTCCAGCAATTATTATGCAGATTGCAGATATAATTTAAGTTTTTTTTCAGGGTTGTGCATTTTTGATTTATTTATTTATTTTTAGAAGTTTTAAATGGATCACCCTGTATAGTTTTTACTATTAAACTGGTTAAAAAATTGTCTTTTTAAAAATGTGTCACACTTTATATTTCTTCTCAGCCGTTTCTGAGATATTGCATATTTTGTCATTTATGGCTATTTTATAAGTATTTTAAATATTTTTTTAATATTTGTCTTAAAAACATTTTGATCAGGTTTTCTTAATACGTAATATTTTATGTTTAAAACAACCATTATTTTGTTGTATACATGTAAGTAAAAGATGGCCATAAAAAACAAAGCTAAATTTAACCCTTTTAGCTAAAAGCTGACATTTCCTTAATTTACTAAAAATTAAAAAAAAAATGGTTGTTTGTTACATTAGATATTAACGTTTTAATAAAACCTCATTAAAAGGTTCCTAGGGCAAAATATTAACAAAAAAATTTAAAATACCAAAAAACATGATTATTTTTACCCCTATTTGCGTTAATATATTAATAATAAAAATGGTTTCCTGTCATTGCAGTCAATAAAAAACAAAAGTTATAACAAGATTGTTTAAAGTAAAACATAATTACTTTTTTCATGGCAATCATGCAATATCACCGAAACGGCTGAGAAGAAATATAAAGTGTAACACATTTTTGAAACGGTATTTTTTAACCATTTTAATAGTGAAAAAATATACAGGGTGTTACATTTAAAATTTTCAAAAATAAATAAATAAGTCAAAAGTGTGCCACCATAGAAAAATACTAAAATCATATCTGCAATGTCTATAAAAAGTTGCTGTAGAAATGTTTTCACAGAATTAAAAAATATTTAATTATAAAAAGTTTTAAAGGATAAAAGAAAACGCAAGAAATGAAGAAACACGCTGTAGCGAGTGAACGACGCAAGATAGCGAATTGCGTTTTCACTAGTTAATTTGTCTTCAAATTTGAGCCTCGCAAATGGGGGTCAGTTTTTTTGTAAAATATACAAAAACACAAGTTTCCTATTAAAAACGTCGAATTTGGCCCACACTGTACAGTTCTTGCATAAAAATTATGTTCTAATCATTTCTTGGCATGGTCATTTTACAGTACCAACATTCAAAATGCTGGTATGTCTGGATTTAAAATGCTCTCTAAACGGTCCAAGACATCGACTCAAATAAGGTATCTCTTTTTGTAGAAAAAATATGAAGGAATCAAATGGTCGAGGAAAATAATTAACTTACCTGAGTCAAAAATGCATAAATAAGATATAAAAATAATCGTCCCAACTTATTGAGAAGCCGTTTCTCTCAGGGGCGGTCATAGAAGGGGAGCCATGGGGCCATGCCCCCCTTGGATGCGACATCCTTTCTATTTTATTGTGTTTCATACATGTCTAATGGCAAATATGGGCATTTTTTGAGGGTCCCCCACAAAGGTTGGGAAGGAGGTTTTGCGTAATTTTATAAAAAGAATGAAAGGTAAAAACAATAATAAGGTTAAAGGACTTCTTTTTTGCTCTTCAAAAAATTTGGACCTCCTTTTAAAATTTGTTTTTGCCACCTCACACACTTCTCCTCGGCCCATGCCCCCCCAGAAAGTCGATATGACCGCCCCTGGTTTCTCTATGGAAAGAAGCATTTGCATATGGTTATTAAGTTGCCCAAATATCATTAGTAGATACTGTGACAACAGTTTTAAAGTAATAACTGGAATAGTGTTTTTTATTCCAACTTTAAAGGTAAGTATCTCCCTAACGAAGCGCGATAAAACGTTTTTTTATGTAAAGTACTAACGTTATTCTGTTTGTTTCTTATAATTTGTTTTTTTGCATTTCTGAAATTTTCCAAACACACCAAAACGGGATTGTCTTTAAAAAATGCATTTGTTTATTTTTTCGTTGTTTTAAATAGTTGTGTTTCTTATTCAAAGTCGGACAATTTATAGATACTTTAAAACAACGAAAAAAATAAACTTGTGCAGTTTTTCTATTTAAATGCAGTTAAAAAAAAACATTTTTTTAAGGAATTATCGGTAATTTTTAACACACTTTTGGTATTACCCCCGACAGGCTGCGATCAAACGTAATTAATTGCTTCTGTTTGGGACTCTTACTCCCAGACTAGTGGTTGGTAGTAGCACGTAGCTTATCGATAACGCAATGATTTTGATTTTATCAATAACTGGTAGACATAACAAAAGATTAGAAACACTATAAAATAACTTATTCATTTTGCAGGTTAAGCTATTATTCAGGTGTTTGCTAATGTATTTACAAAGTATTTTTTGAAGCTTTTCTTTTAACCATTATCACTGCTTTCCTGAAAAACCGGCATAACCGAAAAAAATATTTTAGATATTTTTGTACTATTAGGTTAGGATAATTAGCAATACTATTATCAAAAAAATGTCACAACCTAAACACGGCTGTGTTGTTCTGGTCTAATAATAGTACAAAAATCATAAAAATTATTTTTTGAGTTGTGACGGTATTTCCGAAAAGCAGCGATATTTTTTAGGGTGCAATGGAGGCTTAAATTTCATAAAATATCAATATGTTACAGATGTAAGTAAAGCCGCGTCCAGACTTGCAACGAGTCGCTAAACATCCGTCCAAACTAACCAACCTGTTTGCGCGCTCCTTTAATGCCAAAAATCCAACAAGCTCTGAATCACCGGAAAATCATTCGCCAAGCCGTTAAAACGACGTGAATTCCATTCTATACAGAGATGAGTTATTAACTAAAATAATATGTATATGTTAGACACACATACCGAATTCGTCAATTCGGCGAAATAAATATTCAATTCGCGATATGATTAAAACCAGATGATCGGTTGCCGAAAAATCTTTTTTTCGGAATCTGTTTAGACCAATTGACACATTTCGCGAACTGAGGTGACCGGAGTTGCTCAAATGGCGAATGTGAATATGTTTTGGCAGATAATCATTTTTAGTTTAATATTATGCCGATTGCGCAATTTAGAAATGCACAATGGCCGATAGATTTGGTCATTATTTATACAATCGCCGTCTCTGCGAGTCCCAGCTTGTTATTTGTAATAAAACGAAGGAAACAAGTGCTGTGTTTATTTGTCTTGACTCAATCTTGCAGTGAACTAGTGCATTATTTAATCGTTTTGTATTCAAATATATATCTTTAGTGCAAATTAAATGAACATGAACGAAGTAGTGAAATCATCTGGTAATAAATCCGATTTTTTTAACAAAGTGTCATTGTATATTGATAAATCGAACAATAATTTCACTTCGCCTTTATCGGTTTAAACATATAAAGAAATCATACGTGAAGTGAAGCAAGGGTTTACAAGATGTGATTGCAAGAAATAATGCCAAAATAAAAAGTGTATATGTGTTTCGAGCAATATCAAATGTAATAGTAAGTGTCATGAAAGTTCTTCTTGTTGTAATAAATAAATAATATTAAGTAGTTTTCATTTAAGTAATAAGCTGTTTCTAAGAAATAAACGTTGTTTTCCTGAATCAATAGCATTTTTAGTTGTTTTCGAGGTCTGTTCATTTCTTAATTGCGCAATCGGCAAAATATTAAACTAAAAATGATTATCTGCCAAAACGTATTCATATTTCACTATCTAATTGTACATTGTATTTATTAAAACGAAACAAACTTCTTGCAGGAAAGATGATGGATTAACTTATTAAATTTGTTGCAAACTTAAGGAGAATCTAGTCCACGGACGACACGTAAAAATTTTAATTGTTCTTTACGTAAAAAGTTTAGAATGTATGTTCATATAAAGTTTTTTTATGTTTTGTTGCAGAATTACTCTTTAAAGTTTATCGGTTGAGTTACTAAACACTTTGTATAAAAACAAAAATGGTGTTAAATAATTCTGTACTATGATTTATGTGTAGGTATAATCAGTTAAAAAAATGCTTTAAAATTTAGGTTTTGAAATTGTGTCGTTATCTTATACACACTTAACAGACCCTTTTAAACAAATTCAAGAGGAAATCAACCTTTTAACCAAAATAAAATAATTTTATAAATGAAATGATATGTTTGGATAATCCCAGATAGAAACAATATTATTACTAATTACTTACTTAGCTATTGATTAGAAATAACTACAACATAGATTGATCATATTTTTGCCCGCAATAAGGACAAAACTTACCTACACTCAAAAAGTGGGGGAAATAAACAATAAAAATACTATCCTTTATTATGTAAATGACTTTTACTAGCGTGTGGAAAGCAGCAGTTTTCCGCACGCAATTTAGTTTGAAAGGGGCACTTTTCCGAACTAGTGCGGAAAAGGACACTCTTTAGCACTACTTCTTCGCACTAGTGCAGAATAGTACAAAAATTTTAAACCAAATATTAGTGAGTCGCAATGAAGGATATTCATGCACTTCATATTTAAAAAGAATTTTGCTTTGGTATAGTAAGATATTAGGTAGCATTGTGTTAAAATAAAAAAATTGTTTTTATGTTTTCCTCACGCTCGTAGAAAACATAGCGTTCTTAACACGTGCCAAAAGTGACTTTTCCGCACTTGACCGCTTGACCGAACTCTGTCGTTCGGTCAACTGCAGTCGCGTGCGGAATAGTGGCACTTTCAGCACTATTAAGGAAATATACTATTTCATGCTTTCCATAAAAACTTTGTATTCACAGTAATTGCATAAAATACTTTTAAATACCTAATTAATGTAGTTTTGTTTTAAAATTACACACAAAGATGTAAATCATTAGATTATAAGATCATAATACATTTAAGTGTAAATTTACACAGATTTTTAACGAAAATCAATGCAAGTTTTGGCCATAATGCTTTTGTTTTTAAGTTAGAACAGAAAAACGGCAAACTGTTTTTATTTAGTGCAATCGCTGTGCAGTAGGGGAAGTCCGGGTAAAGTGAATACCTTAAGGTATTTGAGACTTCATCAAGAAATGTATAAGAGATAGCAACTAAATAAATACTACAAATCAATCTTTATTAATTGCAGAAATTTAGTTAGCAGGCCTATCTTACTAAATGAATAACTGCCTTTTCAATAAAAATGGTCCTAAGTGAATAATCCCAGTAACTTTTGATTAAGGTTGGGTGATAAGGGCCCAAGTGTGAGGGCTCAAGTACAAAGTGTAAAGTGTAAAGTCCAATCTACCTTTTACGCCTTTTTAAATGGTCCCATGTAACAAATATAATGATAATTTATAAACACAGAACGGCCTAAGTGAGTAATGGGCCCAGAAAAAATAGACCTATGATACCTTATGCCTTTTTAACATTATCTTCCGTTTTAATTTTTTGGGCCTAACTGTCACTTATTTAAAGTGTACTGAAATTTCTGGGCCTATGTAAACTTTGTACGTTTTATTATTCAACAAATATACACTTTCAAAGGGCCCATGTGCGACATAAACACATAATACCTTTTAATTTTGGTCGGATTTGCCAGTTAGGCCTTTTTAAATTTAAAAGTATTTATTTTGTCTCAGCTGATGTGTCACATAGGCCTTAGCGCAATTGCCGGTAACATAACCTAAAAATTTGATTTAACTAACAGGTGGTTGAAGTAAGGTGTTTATGAATATTTTGTGGTAAATTCTTAGTTTTTGCTGTATTTTTGGTGAGTTTCTTAATACTAAATAGATGTACTAGTGAAGTAGCACATGCAAACATAAACCAAAAGCCGAAATGTCTTTGAGCAACGGAAAATCTTGTCAATCACGTATCCAGAGGATGATAGACTTAGCGCTGGAAAATAAATCGGGGCATTCGAATGAAATAAATGACAATAGTGAAAATGGTGCATTAGAAGTAGCTACCAAAACCGATAACATTCAGAAGATTGTCGTTTTGAGAAATGATGTTATTCAGGTAAGCTTTTATATTGGTAGTCGTTATACAAAGCTTGTTAAATAGCATGGCTAAACTTAATAGGGAAGAAGAGGATGACGTCATCGCTTGATGAGAGAATTTCGGTCATATTTCTTAAAGATAGGCCGCGCGGCGCTTAAAACTAAGTATAGGTATAGTTATAAACTTTATAAGTTAACTATGTCACTGAGTTTTAAGCATCGATAGTCCTGCCTTTAAGAAATATGACAGAAATTCGCTCATCAAACGATAACGTCATCGGCTTCTTCTCTATTAGGTTTAGGTTACATTTGGGAGTGAAATTTAAAAATGTATTAATTACAGAAACCTCATTGTGACTTTGTTAGCGAGCAAGTTGTCAACAATCAAGATCATAAAGAACATCAGTCTCTTGGACAACACAAAATGGAAATTGTAAGTTACTTGATGAAAAAATGTAGTTTAGCTATGTTGTATATAATTCAAGATCATCCATCGTTTGCCTCTACTCAACAATACAGACTATGGATAATTAAAATTAACCTTGCAAAAGGGTATCATTATGAGTATGAAATTAAAAAGTCATTTATTCCAGGAACCTTATTGCGCCCCTTTGAGCGAGCAAATTGTTGATAATCCAGTTCAAGAAGTACATCAATCTATTGGTCAACAAAACCTGGAAATTGTAAGTTATTTAATTTAAGGAAAAGTTTAAACTGCAGATTTATATTTTGTAGGACATAGCAGACAACAAAAGCGATCTAAGCGATCCTTATGCAACCGATTCAGATGCTTCTTATAAAACAGAAAGTAACAACGAAACCAGCGAATCAGACGGAGAAACACAAACAAGAAAGAAAAAATCAAGAAAAAGAGTGAGAAATGAGTTAAGCTGGCAAGTAAATAAACGGAAGGTTGCAAGAGCGAGTGGCCAAGAATATAAAACAAAAAAGAATAAAATTGTGCAGGCAAAAACCTTAAAACAACCATGTACATGCAGAAAAAAGTGTTTTGAAAAATTTAGTCATGAGGAAAGGTTAAAACTTTTTCAAGACTTTTATGATTTGACCTATAATGAACAAACTCAGTTTTTGTCTACTTCAGTTAGGGAATTTAAAAAGCTTCGACGCACTAAAGTTGAAGAAGACAGCAGAAGATCATTTAGTCGTACATATGTCTTAAGCAAAGAAGGATTACCTGTAGAAGTTTGTAAAGTAATGTTTATGAATACTCTAGATATAAGTTTTAAAAGAATACGATATACGATTGAGAAATGTAGGCTTTCATTAAGCGGAATATGTGCATCAGACAGAAGAGGAAAGCATGGTAACCACCCGAAAATATTAGAAGAAGATAAAACTCTTGTAATTCAGCATATCTCTAAATTTCCAGCTTACAAGAGTCACTATTCTCGATCGCATTCGGAAAAACGATACCTATCGCCCGATTTAAGCATTCAACAAATGTATAGACTTTATGTCGAATATTGTAAAGAAGTCGACAAAACACCAGTATCTGACCACTTTTACCGAAGCATTTTTGTGTCAAATTTCAACCTTTCGTTTCATCCGCCCCATAATGACACCTGCAGTAAGTGCGACAAGTTAAACATTTTAATAAAATCATCCGCTGATGACGGACAAAGAATAGA
Source organism: Listronotus bonariensis (assembly GCA_014170235.1). Lineage (NCBI taxonomy): Eukaryota > Metazoa > Arthropoda > Insecta > Coleoptera > Curculionidae > Listronotus > Listronotus bonariensis. The sequence continues at coordinate 234,272 of JACEGR010000622.1, forward strand.
TTACGAACGAGAAAAAAGAGAACATTTAGATGCAGCAGAGAGGGCGTACAATGAAAAAGGATTGACAAAGAAAAAACTAAACAAAATGAAACTGTAGTAACGGCAATGTTCGACCTACAAAAATGTTTACCCACTCCCCACCTAAAAAGTGGAATTGCATTTTACAAGAGGCAGTTGTGGGTATTCAACCTAACAATCTACGAAGTCACAAAAGTCAACGGAAATAGATCCTTTTGTTTCATGTGGGATGAAACCACTTCAAACCGTGGAGGACAAGAAATTGCATCCTGTCTCCTTAAGTACATAAGAAACCTGCCCCCAGAGACAACCTGCCTAAATTTATTTAGTGATTGCTGCTCGGGGCAAAATAAAAACATTTATGTTGTTACTCTTCTTTCCAAGGTGTTTGAACTTTTGTCCCCAAATCACAGTTTAAAGGAAATTCATCATAAATTCCTAATCTCTGGCCATACTCACTTGGAAGCAGATTCAATTCATGCTTCCATTGAAAAAGCAAAGAAGCATACAACAATGGATATAGAAATACCCAGAGACTGGTCCACACTGGTTCGCAGCATTCAACGAAAAGGGGGAATTAAAGTCATTGACATGTCTCAGGATGATTTTTACAATATAAGCGCTCTTCATAAAGCGTATTTTGTAAGTAGAAAAAAATGCAGACGGAGAGCAAATGTCTTTTTTAAAAGCAAACTATTTCCTTTACACCAAGGAAAACCCTGGAAAAATTTTTTACAAGGAAGGCTTTTTGGCGACAGAAGAGTTCAAAGTCTGGGATATCACAAGGAAGAAAAAGGGACAGCCAGATGAAACACAACCTACTTTGGAAAAGCTACATAATTCATATCCGCTGCCTCTTCCCAAAAAAAATTGGAAGACATTAAAAGTCTAACCCAATATATACATCCAAACTGTCGGCTTTTTTATGATAATTTGAGATCTCAAGAAGACACAACTGATGAAGATGAAGGAGTGTGTCCAGTTGATGTCTTAGATGACGAATAAGGCCCATTTTTTAAATTATTACCATTAAAAAGAAATTTGCTATTTTGTTTCAGTTTAAAATATGTTTTTACATTAATAAAATGTTTATGCTATAATAGATTTTTATTGACGCTAAAATAAAGAACTTTAGGGAAAACGTTTTATAACCAAAAAGGGCCTAAGTTATATTCTTTTCTACAATGGGGCTTAACTAACAATTTTTGGGGCCTATGTACATATTAAATCAAGGGTCTATGTGAGTTAGGCCTAAATTGTAGGGGCCTAACAAACAGAATATGCAAATCAAAAGGAAAGGTCCGCGAATTTTCAATACCTCTTGGATCATAGCACTTTTAACAACTTGCTGGCCAAATTTCATTTAATTCGGATAAGGCATTTTTGTGTAAGAAATATTTTTTTCGATTTACAAATCCTAGATTATCTCAAAAGTTAATTTTCTTTTCACAAAACCGGAGGTGATAAAAACATTTGTATCAAACAGTTTTTCTGCCGTCTCCTCCCAAATAAAATCCTTCTGGCTACGCCTATGCTGCGTTGTTAACCTTTCTATTATAATATAATATTACCTAAATCTTAATAGCCTTATTTTAATAAAAAATAAAATAATAATCAATAAGGCAAGATAGTATTATGGATTGAAATGTAAAATACTTTATTATGCCAGCATACTTTTTAATTAAAAGTATTGGTTAAAAGGTTTTCTTAATATACTGCTACGCTCTATGCTGCGTTTGTTTAACCTTTCTACCATAATATAATATTACCTAAATCTTAAGAGTCTATTTTCAATAAAAATAAAATAATAATAGTAAGCAAGATAGTATTGTAAATTGGAAATGTAAAATACTTGGCGCTTATACATTTTTTAATTAAAAAGTATTGGTTAAAAGGTTCTTAATATACCGCAAATATTATTAAAAAATATAAAGATTTTTTTGAACAAATAAATGTGCGCTATAAATTGGACAAATTATTGGCGCCTAAAACTGCATGTTTCGATTTTTCTAGTAACGTGATTTTTCTTGCGTTGTCGGCAACAAAACGTTGTTTACTGTTACTACGAAATAAGTGTTACGACTTAACATAGTCATAAATTAGCAATTTATCACCTTTTTGCAGAGCTTCTACCAACTTAAAATGTACGTTCATAAAGTAAAAAGGACAAAACAATCAGTTTTTTTAAATTCATTTGTTTTTGTCGTCGGTTGTCCTGATTTTTACATTTTATAATACCCATTGTACTATAAACAACAAAGAACAAAAGGTAAAATATTAATCAACTTTTTGTTTCTGTAAATTATTTACAAAATGCACTTTAAATGCTGTTTAATGTAGTTTTAATTAAAAGAGCTTTGTAACTGTAACACCTAAAAAAGCGATATTCGAGTATACTTCTTTATTTAACTAGTCTATGTTGGAAAACTGATAACCTATTGGGTTAGTTAATTTTAATGAAATATATGTTGCTAGATTTTTTCAAAAACAATAACTGTTTATTATTTATTTATTTAATTGATAATATACAAAATATTTATTTAATTCCAGCTATTACCCCAATTCTTATAAATTTCCGATACTATTTTTAATGTAAAACACAATAAGCGTATTCTTTCTTCTTTAACACCAAGAAATCTTCCGGGCTAGACGGCATACCAGCATACCAATCTTAACTCGGCTCTTTCGAATTTCATTACGACACAGGTATCTTCCGAAGAGCTGGAAAGCTGCACGTGTTCAACCTATTCCCAAGAAAGGATCCAAATCTCTTCCATCTAGCTACAGGACTACATTTCACTTCTCTTAGTTCTTTGTAAAGTAATGGAAAAATTTATTAATTCACAAATCCTTAAGTATTTAGAAAAACATAAAATTTTGCATGACAGGCAGTATGGATTTCGCCACAAAAGATCTACAGCAGATCTTCTTCCTTTCGTATCACACCGTTGGAATAAGTCTCTTGAGTTTCTGGTGAGTCCCAGATCGTTGCTCTTGGATATATCCAAAGCTTTTTGACCAGGTCTGGCATGCCGCACTTCCTAATAAACTTCCTTCTATGGTCTTTCAACCAAACTCTGTACTTGGCTCTCTAGTTATCTATCTGATCGACGCATATCAGTTATTGTGGACGGCCATTCTTCAAGCTTTCACCAAGTAAATGCTGGAGTGCCTTAGGCTCAGTTCTGGCACCAACATTGTTTCTTCTTCACATCAACGACCTTTCTCTCGTCCACAACTAATTCCATTCGTAGTTTCGCCGACGATAGTACTTCTTCACTCCAGTTTTCAGGTTCCTAAACCCATCACTAAACCTGACTTGGAAAACAAACGCAGAGCGATGCAGATGTCTTTCGCAGGATCTTAATTTAATATTGATTAGCGCCAAAAATCTCGTCCATTTTGATGCATCCAAAACACAATCATGTTCCTGTCGCGAAAAGAGTCATCAAATACTCATCCTCTACTTATGAGCGGCCGCTTTACAGAGCAAAGACACCTTCAATCTTGTGGGCGTCACATTTAAAAGTAACCTTAACTGGCATAAACACATTGTATCTATAGCCACGGCAGCTTCAAAAAGCTTAGATTTCTTTCGAGCTAAAAAGTATTTTTCCGTTCTAATTTATACACTTGTATGCGTCCCAAACCGACCACTCTTGGAATATTGTTCTCATATCTGTGGGCTATGGCTGTCCCCGACAAACCTTACAGCATTCTTGATTCCATTTACAAGAAAAGCCTCGTCTCATTAATGATCCCTCTCCACAGAAAGGCCTCTTGCCTATCGTCGGGCTGTGGGGGATTTATCGCTTCTTTATAGGTACTTCCATTGCTTCTGCTCTGAAGAATTGTCCAGTATAGTTCCTCCACTCACGGTTCCCAACAGAGAAACTCCGTGGTGCCGCGCGTATGCAGTCCCTATACGGTCCAACTGGACAGGCCCCTGAACTTCCCACTTTGTTTGTTCTTTATCCCCAGAGTTTCTAGAATGTGGAACCTGCTGCCCGCGGAGGTCTTTCCTTCCCCCACCAAATCTTCAAGTATTTAAATCCCGTGTCAACAAACTCCTCTTACCTCGCTTAAGATACCCACGGTACGTTAGTATTTAGGCTTTTAGCCTTCGTAGTTTTTCCAAAAAAATTTAAAAAAAAAAAACATGTTTAAAGAAATGAAAACTCAGTGTCTCTCAGCTATTATGACTCTCTCCCCTGTCCGTCAGGAGGTACCGAGTCATGGTATTAGGAAGAAAACCTGGCATCCAATTATAATGTAGAGAGCTTTTGAATTTTTATATCATGAATTTGGCGAAGGCTTAAGATTCACTGAATTGAGATTTTGTATAAAAATGTAATAATTGAGTAACCCATTAATTTGAATGATGGGACTTTAAAAGCTGTAAATAGATAAGTAATAAAATTTGGATATTTATTTTGTCAAATAACACTTACAGTATTAGCTGAAAACAAATTGTTTGTTTTGGCCCAGTCTAGTAAACACATTTAAGATTTGGATGGTCATATTTCTAAAACTAATCAGATGTGGCATTTCTTTTAAAAAGTCCTCAAAAGATCTTTTACTGGTGATATAATATACAGGGTGTTTTTTTTTAATTATTCTTTTGGATAAAATCTATAGATCTTAAGAGATAATAAAACCTAATTATTGATT